>JAASAO010000546.1:0-36053 GCA_017311375.1 Mytilus coruscus
AACAACTAATAAAAAATCATGCATCTAAGACTAAATTATCAATCCGTACACATCCAACATCCAATGGATTTAGTGTAAAGACGTCATAAACAGTCAGAGAAAAACATGACCTTGTGCAATGCCAAGATACAGGTATCGACAGATTGTAGATCCATGAATGTGTATATGTATATAACATACTAGTAATATTTAGTTTGCTTTTAATTTACTGATAACAAAATCAATATTTATACCAATAAAACAATATTCAATGATCTTATTACAGTGTTGAATTGGTAACCTTTTAGAATAAGTTTATTTAAAGGAGCGATAAGTTTACAAGGATCATTTCTAAATTTCCGGGCACGGTTAACAACATTTCCGTAAAAATGAGGATGTGCTATCCCGTTTGAAATAAGTTTTCTACAGGTACAACCAAACTTCAAAACCAAATCTTTATATCTATGAAAAATTTAGTAAAGGTTTTAAGTAATTTATGGTAACGATATTCCTGGTTTAATAATTTACCAGTAATACATAGATTACGTTCGTTAAAATCAAAAACGTCACAACAGACACGGGCATAGCGAACGAGCTGTGAAATATAAACACCGTAAGATGGTGCCAAAGGAACATCACCATCTAAAATGGAAAATTAACAATAGGGAACGAAAAATCGTCCCTTTTGTCGTAAATTTTAGTGTGGAGTTTCCGTTTAAAACCGAAATATCTAAATCTAGGAAAGGACAGTTATTACCGTTTAAATTTGATTTATTTAAAGTAAGTTCCTTGGGGTAAATTTCAGCAGTATATTGAGAAAATTCTTGATTATTTAACGAAAAATATCATCAAGATAACGGTAAGTGTTGTTGAATTTATCAATTAAATGCAATTTCGACGGGTCTTTACTGAGTTTAGTCATAAACTGTGATTCGTAACAGTACAAAACAAGTCTGCTATTAAAGGGCACAATTAGTGCCCATAGGGATACCTACAACCTGTCGATAAACTGTGTTGCCGAAACGTACATAAATATTATCAAGGAGAAAATTAACAGCTTCAGTCATCTCATCACACCTCCAGTAAGTATATCTAGCATATTTACCTTTCTCATTAGAGAAGAAGGCTTTAAATGAGTTGCAGCAAATATATTTGCATTCAGCTTTACCAAACGACCATTTAATTAAATAGGAAAACTTTTGTTTGATAAGATAGTGTGGAGTGTAGTGTAAAGAGTAGAAAAATCAAAACTGTCAACAGAATCAAAAGGACCATCAAAAGCATGTAATTTATCTAAAACATCCAAAGAATTTTTACACTCCAAAAATAGTTTATACCACTATGTTCATATATTTTATTACAATAGTTTATGATAAGCTCTTTAATTAGTTTGTTTTACAATCAATATTTTCACCATTTTGACACTTGGTCATTAATTAAGCTTTATGTTTATTATATAATTAGGAAAGAAATTCTCAGTAAATGTTTTGATTGAAATAAAAAAAAACACAATTGTATATTTTGCAAGGTAAATATAACAGTAAGTTAATATAAGTATTAAGCTTCATCTATGTAATTTCTTTTTAGAAAAAAAACACAGAGATGTATATAAGTACCTTTAAACAAAGAATGCCAAAGAACGATAAAACCTTTGAAACCCTTATCATCATCGATGATGTTAATTATTAGACTAGACATTTTACGTAGATATAAGAAGATGTGGTATGAGTGCCAATGAGACAACTCTCCATCCAAGTCACAATTTGTAAAAGTAAACCATTATATGTCAAAGTACGGCCTTCAGGCCTACATGTATACTTAAATTTAATAAATGGAACAGTTACTGCATATATATGCTAGAATATTTTGTGACTTCATGTTGTTTTTCAAAATGTTTGATTTTTCTTTTCACTTGATTATAAAATTTACAAATGTAATGTGTAATTCAATGCATTACTTTGCAAAAGTAATTGTAATTTAATGCATTACTTTGATAAATGCATGTAATTGTAATTGTAATTTAATGCATGGTTTTGTCAAAGTAATTGTAATATAATGCATTACATTGCAATGTAATTCGCCCCATGCCTGTCAAGGACTCAAGACAGACACTAAGTGATGGCAAAAACTAACATGGCTCAATGGGCAGATTACGTCAAAATTGTTTTCCTAATTTTAAACTTTTAACTTTAAAATTTGTCATCATGTTATAATATTCTTCATTAAATTTGCTTCTGTTTTCAAATTTACTACTGAGGTCCTCTGAAGTATGTAATCTGTTCAGGTCCTCTGTACACAGGTTCTGGGAAGTAAAATCATCTGCACTGAAATATCAAAGAAATAATCAATAGCCAATCTGACTTGATCATAAAAGGCAGTTTGTCCGTTCATGTATTATTACATTCAATCATCATTTCACATTTGCTTTATTCAAAGCATTAGAACATGTAGAAAGGATAGACATGCACCATGGTTAGAAAAACTCTTACTGTTTTTAATTCTATACTAACAAATATAAAATGTTTATGATTCTAAATAAAGCAAAATGAACATGAGTTAAGGAAAGATATCAAAGGGATATTCATAGTTCATTAGTTGAAGAGAAACTAACACGATTGCAAAAAAGTGCAAATTACTTCTTCCTTATAATTCTAAATAATAAATTACTGAGATTGAAATTACTCCCCCTTTGTCATGTTTGTATTCTATTTGAACTTAATTTTATACATAAGCATAGGTACTTTTGTTTGAATACTTAAACAGTTAGGCATACTATAACTAATAATCATGACACTATTGGTAAAATAGCACTTTATGAATGGTTACATCATCTCTAAATATATCAAGACATCAACGAGACATTCAAACTCGAAGGTCAAAAATAAACTTACAACGCCTAAGCTAAAAAGAAAAAAAACAACAAACAAACAACAGTACACAAAACACAACATAGAAAACTGAAGACTGAGCAATACGAATCCTATCAAAAACTGGGGGTGATCTCAGGGGCTCCGGAAGGGTAGGCAGATCCTGCTCCACATGTGGCACCCTGTGAAGCATAAACACTTCAGAAAGTCAAAACATACAGGTATTTATTCCATAATATCTATACCTAGACACACACTTATTTTAGTTTTATTATACATCTATTTGATCAGATGCCAGTATAGAAAATAATGCTCCTCTAAAATGAAACCATCAAATATCAAAGTTTAGATATCCTGAATTCAAATTATTGAGGTCCTGAAATATTTCAAGAGGTTCCCAATAATTGATGAATATGCTTAAATTAAATTATGGAAGCCACGAAATATTTCAGGAGGTCCTTCAATACAATAGTTTTGACTAATTCCGTGCCTCATATTTTTTCATCATATTGTAAAAAAATGTGTAACTGCAGAAATCCAATAAAATAATATCATTACCACGTCTCAGCTTTAGGTCTCCTTTGATCATTTTAAGGTCCCTATGGTGTATAAGTTACATAAACAACACAAAACACAAGTCTGACACCGTTATGGCTTCTTGTAAGTGTTCTCAATTCGCTATACTTTAATTTAGTGTAAAAAACTCTTTTGATGTTTGAGATAAATTTTGCATGCTTTAAATTGTCCCTTCAATCTCGTTTGACATCATCAAATTAAGTTCGGCATATCATTTAGTCCGTTTCTATGTATGTTGGCGTTTGTTTTTGTTGCACTTCAGTGTTTCTGTTGTTCCGTTGTTTTCCGCTTATAGTTGCTGTGTTTCCCTCGGTTTTAGTTTGTAACCCGGATTTGTTTTCTCTCAATCGATTTATGACTTTTGAACAGCGGTATACTACTGTTGCCTTTATTTATTGACAGATTGTCAGTATTCCTCTGGTTGTGTCGGTGCCTTTCATAGCTGACCATAGGGTATGGGTTTTGCTCATTGCTGACAGCCGTACAGTGACCAACGGTTGCTTAGTCAACTTCATTTCGACTTCGCTGAATAGTTTGTTTCTCATGCCTATCGTACCACATCTCCTTATTTCATATTATTCTTTCTTTTTATGATTCAGAGATTATGGTCAATTTCAGTAAATATCTATCTAAATTCAATTTAATGGGAAAATTGAAGAAAACTTGATGCTACCTTATGATATTTGTCGCTTTAAATGACAAATTATTATCTAATTATACTGCGTTATGTATCCCAAGGAACTAAATAAATGTAATATGAACAGCAATAGTTTTCCTTATCTTCAGTTGAATATTTTGTTTCACATTAGAAACTCTGGACTATATCAACCAACGGATCAGACTGACAATGGTTGATGTAAATTGACCCAATACAGGTTTCAGAGGAGAAAATATTATAGATTTATCAGATATCCTCAGGCAGTTATTTTAAATTGTTCTAATAACTGGAATAAAATCTGTTTGTATTCGTAGAGAAAAATAACATAAATAAATACCTGTTTTAAGACTTGATAATGACTGTAAATCTGTCTGACTATTCCCAGAAGGATACCTGTCTGCCTCATCGGCTGACGGGACCATCTCTTAACCTGATTCTGTCATCCTCGACAGAGATCTGTCTTTGGTGTCTGCCTTATCTACTGTCTGAACCAGATCTTCACGAGATTCTGTCATTTTCAACTGAGATCTGTCTATGCTGCCTGGCTCGTATACTGATAAGACAAACCAATTTGACTCTGAGAGTCGGGTTGTGACATATCCATGTTATCAGTATTCAACTAAAAAGGCAAGATAACAGAGGAATTAATTTAATGTTTTACAAGCTTTATGAGGACTTCATGGATTTCGTATCTTTTATGAATAAAAGTAGATAGGGGTATACGTCAATGAGACAGCAACCAAATGACATCTAGACCGAAACAAACAGGCTTCAACAACAGACAGGTGTCTATACAATATGTCAAGCAGCTCTAAACTGTTCTGGGTCTAATTAAATTGGGAATAAACAATCAGAATTCTGGAAACATTTAAAATTTCATCTAAGTAAAAAATGTCAGAGTGACCTATTTTAGTAGGAGGCTTTAACATTTTCCTAGATACAACTTTATACTAATTAATATTGTTGTAAGTTCTTATATTTACAAAATTTGAACTCGACAGAAAAGTAAATGTTAAGTTGTTTAGAGTGAAAGACATTTCAAAACTACCGAGTGACTTTTAATTTGAGTATGATGTATCTTCACACTACACTATATGATTTCGTTAAGTATCTAAATACTAAACTCATTTCAAAAAGTTGTTATAGTCAATGAGTAGTAAAGTGGGTCACATTGACCTTCTTTTTGATAAGAGACTATACAGTAAAATAATTCTTGATTTTAATTTTAAAATCCAGTGAACTATCAAATTTACCAGTTACATGTAGGTACATTTGTGCATACAAATGTATATGATATATCCATTGCTTTTACAGGTAAAGAGTGTTTACAGAATATGATATATGGATAAACAGTAAAGTAACTAAAATTTCTAAAAAAAACAATATAATGCATGTATCAAGAAAATTTATCCCTGATAACTAAACCATGAAAATGAATCAGAACAATCCTGTCTGCAGACATTTGTGCCAACCTTAATGAAATAGACCAAAGATAGGTTACCTTTAACTCACTGTGTACTTATACGTTAACTAATGCACGCGAACAATGAATATCAGGTCAATTTCCAGTGACCCCTACCAGATGGACATGTACAACTAACAATAGTTCTATAGACCAAAGGTATGTTATCTATTTTGGGTGAAAATAAAGGCAATAGTAGTATACCGCTGTTCAGTAGTCATAAATCGATTTAAGGTAACAGGTACGTAAATGGGCAATCTCAAGGATTTTATGAAATTTTGCAAGCAATTTGAGAATGTGGAACTGCATATGAATATCGAAAAAATATATAAGTAACTTTTATACTTTCGGATTCACAGCAAATTGAATATTCTGTAGAAAGAAGTACAAATGTATAGGATACACGTAAATATCGAAAAAAAAATATTGAAAAGTTCACTTTAAATTGCCTTTTCTCAAAAAACGTGTCCTACGAATTATCTTTAAAATTGATATGTTATTGCCACTAACATTTCCGTTTTATTGATATGAAAGTAACAGGGGGTCACCAAATTCATTTTTCCTGTATAAATCATGCAAGTGTCTCTGTAATATCTAAAAACGTCGAAAATTAAGATTTCTTCCCACGACTTCACGATTTATTTGCCTTTTCGGCGTTTTTTCCACTATGTTCAGAAGATTCAACTATTCATACTCAAAAAACGAATTCGGTGACCCCCTGTAAATTTTATATCAATAAAACGGAAATTTGAGTAGCAATAACATATCATTTTTAAATGAAATTCGTAGGACAGGACTTCGAGAAATGTTAATTTTAAATCAAAATTGCTGAACATTTTAACGATATTTACGTGTATTCTATACATTCGTACTACCATTTTTCGGATATTTGATTTGCTATATCTCAGAAAGTATAAAAGTTATATATATAATTTTTTGGTGTTCATGTGCAGTTCCTGATGCTCTAGTTGTATGCAAAATTTCATAACATTCCGCGAGATTGTCCATTTACGTACCTATCGCCTTAACTGAAACAAATCCGGGTCACACACAAAAACCGAGGGAAACACATCAACTATAAGAGGAAAACAACGGATCAACAGAAACACTGAACTGCTACAAAAACAAACGCCAACATACATAGAAACGGACTATTTGATAACAAGTGCCATATTCCTGACTTGGTACAGGACATTTTAAGACAAAATGGTGGGTTGAACCTGGTTTAATGGCTAGCCAAACCTCCCGCTTATATGGCAATGTTAAAAATACCGCTAATATGACAACATTACGTGACAGGAATACAGTACAAATAAACGCAAGAACACTCAGGACAGAGAAATACATAAATAAATAATATAATAGTACATTACAACATTTAAACCACAGAATAACAACTAACACCTCAAATTTATTTACGACAGCACAATAGAAGTATTTACTGTGCGTCAAACGAATGTATCCATGACACAAAAAGGGACGTCACAGATAAATTTCTAAAAATAGAATATAAAATTGGGATTAAGTTTGGTGTTATTTTATGCATTTTCTAACCATTACAAGAATATTAATATAGAATTGTTATAGTAATGGTGTAATTATTTGTATTTTCTAACCAAGTCGGTTTTTCTTCTAAATCAAACTGTGTAAAAACAAATGAATCCTGTGCATATAGTTGCTTTAAACTAAAAATCACATAAATGAACTAGCTGATTAATTATCTTTACTTCTACATACATATAGAAAATAAAAATAGAAATCAAACCACAAACGATAAGACATAACACAATATCAAACATGAATTACGAACGAAACATCAAAACTAAATACATGAATGTTGGATGTATAACAGCAATGCGAATTCACACTCGACAAAACAGTCATATTCAGGAATAGGTCACGTTCGGTACTTAGACCAGACGACGTAGAATAATGGTAAAAAAAAGACAATATGTAGAATTTCACCAAATCTGGTTTATCTTCAGAGAGTTTAAAGATATCATCTCAAATATAAAAGTTTTATTAATATTTCATGAAGATTGAGAAAATTCAGGGCTTTAAATATGATGACTCAGCATAAATTCACAGTTTACAGTATGCATAGTTTACGTAAAGCCCTATACAAAGTAAATTCAGAGCATATGCATATATGTAAATCAAATTGTTAAGAAGTGCTTATATTAACTCTTCGCAGTCATCAAAACTCATAGATCGTTGATGAACATTGTTGTTGGGTTGTTCTTGTCTTGTCGAAAACCCATAAGTAAGCCGTAACACCTGACTGTGATTTCTTGTGACCACGGCATAAAAAGAAAACAAGCTAGAGATACCTCTATTAAACTAACAATAGTGTAGTCTATCCTAAAAATATACTAAATATTTAATATGTACAGAAACAGCAGAATTATTTAGCAAGTTTGAGGACCCATGGCAACAAAATAGAAAAATCCCTAACCCCTCGGTCATAAAACAGATAATTTAACCTGTAAAGGCTATGATTTTATTATAACAAAGTTATTTTGTATAGAACCCGATAACCTTGCTTTGAAGTTAAGCAAAAAACTAAATTCTAGCAGTCAGTTCTATAAAACTTTTAATGAATCTATATATCAAAATAACTTCATACATACACCCTCACAAGTAAGTTCATACATACAACTTTTGCAAACATGGATTTGTTTAAACACTTCTAGTTCACACATTAGCCAAATTATGTTAGATATATGGTTAGATGTTATATTATTGTGACAAGATTTCTAAATTGACCATTTGAAGCAGTGATTGTACTTTTATAATTTTTATAGATCAATGGGTGTACAGTGAGATGTGGACTGGAGACAGATGCAGGATTGGATACTTTATATAATCTTGAATATTGGAATGATTAACTATTAAACTTTACATTTAAAGTATTCTGAAATGCTTTCAATTTGTTACCAGAGTAGTTTCAGACAGGTTCTACGCATTTATGTCAGAAAACATGCACATAGTGTAAGCTGACAATTATTAATTCTTGTTTTCAAATTCTTTAAAAATTGAAACAGGGGTGCGGGTATAAAATATACTGTAAAAGAACAGTTAGAGTACATGCAGTGATTTATTTTAATCTATGATTCTGATAAATAAGTATTGTTGTGAGAAAAGTGTTTTTCAAGAAATTTCTATTTGAATAAATGTTAATTTAAGGATGCCCTTTGTAAATAAAGCTATTTCACAAACCTCGCCTCTTTTAGCGAAATATATAATATTTATAGATATTTTTTTTTCCTACTGGTTCCCATATATGATCTTAATGTTTCATCTCATAGAAACACCATTTTTTGGGAGGAATTTTACCAGTTTGAATACACATGGATAGCGGCCATATTGAATTCTGAGGAAGACCCAAAGTAAAAGGAGGGGTAGTACAGAATTTTAGTATAACATGTACAAGTTTAAACTCTTAGAAGTTCGAGGCAATTAAATGTTGAAAATATCCCGCACAGCCCAATATTTTGACTTTTGAAAAAAATAGTAGTGGATATAAACTTAATCGTAAAAGGAGTTTCTAAGGTAAATTGCATTGTCTTAATATACAGAAGTGCAACCTTTGACTCTCTGTGTACTGAGGAGCTAACTAAAGCACAGAAACTATAAACATCAGGTCAGCTTCAATGGACCCCTACCTGATGAACATGTACAACTAAGACCAAAGTAGTTTACCTTTAACTCAGTGATGTACTAAGTTGAAATAAATAATCATGATAATTGATTACAGTTTCTTCTTTTTAGATAATTCGAAAAATGTCAAAATTGGTGAAAAATGTTCACCTCGTTGAGGGGTAATCCAACGGTTTAGGTCAAATTGGCAAGGTTCATACATCTTAAATTGCTGATCATTTTTATTCGTTAAAGTTTCTACTTAAATTTTATAGTTTTCGACAGCAAACACATAAAAATAGCAAAAATTCATCATTCGAGGGCAATAACTTGGTAGTTTTGGTCATTTAGCATTTTTGTACATCTACATTGCTGATCAATTTTACTGTTTGCAGTTTCTACGAATCTATTATAAAAGTTTTTAATATTAAAAGCTGGGATACACGGTTTATTTATTTATTGTTACTGGCTTTCCACTAGCTATCAGTAACTGCGAGTACTATCAGTATAAATAAGAAGATGTGGTATGAGTGCCAATAAGACAACTCTTCATCCAAGTCACAATGTATAAAAAGTTAACAATTATAGGTAAAAGTAGAGCCTTCAACACGGAGCCTTGGCTCACACCGCACAGCAAGCTATAAAGGGCCCCAAAAAGACTAGTGTAAAATAATTCAAACAGGAAAACCAACGGTCTAATCTATATACAAAACGAGAAACACCTATGAACCACACCAACCAATGAACAATAGTCTCCTGAATTAGGACAAGTGCATAAAAATACAGCGGATTTAAACGTTTTAACAGGCGCCAACCTTCACCCTAACCTGAGACAGTAGTGTAACATTACAACATATAAAGACACACAATAAAATATCAATTGAAATAGCTTAACTCGAACAGGTCTGTATTTTTTTTTTTTGTAGGTTTTTGCGAGCTGATTTTTGTGTTTTCTTTGTGTTGATCTTATTAGTCAAGCCATTTTCGACTAATTTTTACAGTGTGTTCCTATTGTGTGCTGTTACAACACGGTCCCATGTTATGAGCCCGAAAATATGTGAATTTGCCTGTCCAAAGTCAGGAGTCTTTAATTCAGTGGTTGACCTTTGTTGCTGTACATCATATTTGTTTATCTTATATTCTAGTGTATATAAATCAGTGAGTCAGATTTCTTTTTTGAATTGTTTTACATTTGTCATGTACAGAACTTTTATAGCGTTTGCTATGGAGAATGCGTCTAGCTCACTGTTGAAGGCCTGTTGTATCTACATGATCTATAGTTGCAAACTTTTACATCATTTTGTCTCCAGTGGGCAGTTATCTCATTGGCAATCATCTTATTTTTATATTAAAAACACGAAAATAAGTAAAAAAAAACGAAATTTCAGTGCAATAACTCTAAAAATTCATCCAGGTTGCATTTCTGTAAATATTGACAATGCTATTTCCCATAGGAACTCCTTTTACGGCTAAAACTGTACCACTTTTACTATGAAGTTTTGAAAAAAATCATATCCTAGAATGGAAAGTTCATATGCACTACAATTTTTTTCAAAGGTCAAAATATAGGGCTGTGCGGCATATTTTCAACGTTTATATGCCCCGAACTTCTAAGAGTTTAAACTAACACTAAATTTCTTAACTATCCCTACCTTGACTGTAGGATTACCACAGATTTCAATATAAACAATATGCATATGTATATTTACTGGTAACATTCCCAAGTTATGTCTCTATGAGATGAAACATAGAGATCATAACTGGGAACCAGTATGTTAACTAAATTAATTATCTATGACTATTCTATATCTCCCCAAAAGAGGCGTGGTTTGAGAAACAGCTGTATTTACAAAGTGCAACCTATACAAACATTTATTCCAATAGAAAACTCTCTAAAAACACTTTTTCTCACATTAATACTTATTTATCAGAATTATAGACTGAAAGAAATCACTGCATAAACTCGAAGTTTTCTTTTACTGTACATTTTATACCCCCTCCCGTGTTTCAATTTTTTAACGAATTGAAAACAAGACTTTAATTATTGCCAGCTTACCCTATTTGCATGTTTTCTGACATGAAATGCCTAGAACCTGTTTAAAACTGTTCTGATAACATATTGAAAGCATTTTAGAATACTGTAAATGTAATGTTTAGCAGTCAATCATTCCAACATTCAAGATTATATAAAGTATCCAATCCTGCCTGTGTCTCCAGTCCACATTTTACTGTATGCCTATTTGTCAATGAAAGTTTACAATTTCTGCCTCAAATGGTCAGTTTAGAATTCTTGTCACAACAGTATTATCTCTAACCATATATCTGACATAATCTAGCTAATATATGAGCTAGAAGTGTATAAACAAAACCATATTTGCAATAGTTGTATGTATGCAGATACCAGTCTGATGTATACATTCACTTAAAATTTTATAGAAATGACTGCTAACATCTGATTTTTGCATAAATTCCAAGCACAGTTATTGTTTTCTATAAAAAGACCTTTAAAATCATAAAATCATAGCATTTACAAGTTAAATTATTTGTTTTATGACCCAGGGGGTAGGCAATTTTTTCTGTTTTTTGCCCCTGGGGCCTCAAATTTCCTAAATTATTCTGCTGTTTCTAGCAATATGCAATATTTAGTACATATTCAGGATAGAACACACTATTGTTAGTTTTGTTGTGATATTTTTGTATTTCTAGCTTGTATTTTTTATGCCGCAGTGACAAAAAAACAGATTTAGGCGTTGCGGCTTACTTTTGGGTTGTCGACAGGACAAAAACACCCCACCAATAATATTCAGGAAGGATCTATGAGTTTCAATGACTGCGAAGAGTAAATATAAGCACTTCTAAACAATTAAACTTACAAATATGCATATATTATGAATTTATTTTGCATTCAGAACTTTAAGTAAACTATGCATACTGTAAACTGTGAATTTATGCTGAGTCATCATAGTTAAGGCCCAGGATTTTCTCAATATTCAATATTTATTTTCAACGTTTATATGCCCCGAACTTCTAAGAGTTTAAACTAACACTAAATTTCTTAACTATCCCTACCTTGACTGTAGGATTACCACAGATTTCAATATAAACAATATGCATATGTATATTTACTGGTAACATTCCCAAGTTATGTCTCTATGAGATGAAACATAGAGATCATAACTGGGAACCAGTATGTTAACTAAATTAATTATCTATGAATATTCTATATCTCCCCAAAAGAGGCGTGGTTTGAGAAACAGCTGTATTTACAAAGTGCAACCTCCAATGGTTTCGTCATATTGGCATTATTGAAGATCTTCTTTTGCTTATATTTTGTGCCTTTTACAGTTTCTGCTGATGTATTATAGTTTTTGACATAGTAGACACACAAAAAAATGAGTCAAAGATCATTATTTAGGGGCAATCACTCATATAAAGAATCATCTGATAATTTTGGTGAAAATAGAGAGTAGACATCTTCTTATTTATATTAGATAGATCTTGATATATTGAACATTCTTGCCTGTCAGATTATTTTTATATCTATTATGGTTTTCAAAATATAAAGCCACTTTGTTTTTTTTAGCCATTGTGGCCATGTTTCTTGAGACAGGGAAAAACAACCTTTATACTAAATACCCTTCAGCCACCCAAAGTTTAATCGGAATTGGTTCAGTAGTTTCATATCAATTTTTTTTAAGTTAACGACAACGCTGACGTTTACTTGTGTTCTTTGTTAGGTTCATACAGATGGTGATGTTCACTCTTCCTAAGAAACTTGCTTACCATTTGTTGTTGGCAAAAAATGCTTACCGTTTTGAAGCAACTGAGTTGACCCAAGTTATTCTTAGTGAAATTTTGTGTTGTTTAGGAAGTGTTTTGTGTTATCTGGGAAGTGTTTTGTGTTGTCTAGGAAGTGGTTTTTGTTATCTGGGAAGTGTTTTGTGTTGTCTAGGAAGTGTTTTTTGTTATCTGGGAAGTGTTTTGTGTTGTCTACGAAGTGTTTTTTGGACTCTTGCTTTATTGTTTTTACCATGGGTGTTTTCATTAATTTAACAATTCATATTACTGTCTTGATAAATTCCTTCATAAACATTAAAATAAATGAGGTGGATGTTGTATATATATCAAAATGTCCTAAAACCTTGATGCCTTCAAAGTTAATGATATCTTCAATCAATTTTTAATTAACAGGAATTATATTTGAATGTGTACAATAAATTGCATTTTTATTAGTTTACTTTATTGTTTTAAGAAATACTATTTAATCTTTACAAGTGATTTCTAGCATGTTGTATCTCACACATTGTTGTCAATATCATGGAATTGTATGCGACTGTCATACAAGTGAGAGGTTTAGCTAACTATACAAAAGGTTTAATCCATCATTTTCTACATAAAGAAATGTCTGTACTAAGTCAGGAATATTACAGTTGTTTTCCATTCGTTTTATGTGTTTGCGCTTTTGATTTTGCCATTTGATATGGGACTTTTCGTTTTGTATTTTCCTTGGAATTCTATATCTTTGTTATTTTACTTTTTGTATCTAATGTTTCATATTCAATTACTAGTTATTTTATTCCTTTTATTCATTCTATTGTTTTAAGTAATGTTGCCATTTCATCATCAGTAACTTCCAATGTCTTCGTCAGCTTCATTGCCTCAGATAATTTTATAGCTAATACATGCTTACACTGTAAAAAAATATATTACATTTAACTTTAATATAGATAATATACTATTAATAATAAACAAACCAACTAAATCTAACATGACTGTATGTCTCGTTTTGAAATAAAGTAGGAAATCTGTTTGTCAATTGATGAACTGGTAACATAACCAGACTTTTTTCACCCATGTCAAGTTTAATAGTATTATCTTGGATGTTGCAGATTATTATTCTTACTCATTTCTGAGAGATCATTGATCCAGCCTTTTTCTATAAAATGTGTTAAAATATTAAAATCATTCGAAACACTAAGGTATACATGGTCTCGCCAAGACTTGGCAAATTTTGGAATTTTTGGTTATCAAGGCAAAGCTCTTTAGCCTGTTATTCATGTTATTGAAAATCTTGTCTTCTTCTCCTCAAATGTGACCTACCAAATTATGACTTATCACCGGTTTTGTTCTTACATGAGCAACACAGCAGGCATAACATGTGGAGCACGACTTGCTTACCCTCTGGAGCAACTGAATCACATCCGAGTTTGGTGGGGTTCGTGTTTTTGTACTGTGTTTTGTGTACTGCTGTTTGTCTTTTCATTTTTTCCCATTTTTGCCATGGAATTATCAGTTTGAATATACCTTTGATATCTTTCGCATCTCTTCTACTAGACAATGACATTATATATGTAGATATAAACATATAACCATATCAAATTAAACTTACCATTAAATGATCATCTTTCATTATGTTATGATATTGTAACTATTATATTTGTTTAGTTGGCCTTATTTGTTTTGTGTGGCCTAAGAATGTTTACATTATATTTTGTTATATTGTGTACAAAATAAAATACATTGTGTTACAAATATGCAGTTTAGAAATCACTGGAACAATCATTGATACTAATGGAATGATTAGAACTTTCTATTTCACTTACATAACGTTTCCAGAATGATCATAACAAAAGATGCGTAATTTATATTTCTAGCGTTGTCTAGAAATTTCCGTTTGAGTATTTAAATGCAGACCCAAAAGTTAGTTGAATATAGAGATTTGGACATAGACATAGATAGACTTAGACATCGATAGACATCAACATTCTCAGCAGTTGGCTTGACACTTTTATTTACAAACTACATCATACTAGATTGTGACCAATTGGATATAATATTCTGTGGATTCCCGTGAAGATTTCCGGATAAAGAAAAGATAAAAGATTGGACTCATATTTTGACATTTCTTTTTGTGTAATACTTTTTGTAAACTAGTGTATAATAAATCTTGTTAAATTTTATTATTGATTTGTGTTTTTGTTGGATACAATTAAAAGGCGATTTTCTGACATAACAGAAATTGGGGGCTCGTGTTCGGGAGAACGTTAATATCTTATTAAAAAAAAAAATTTTCAGTATTTTTATTAGAACTAGCCAACAAAATTCTACAAAATGGCATTTGATGCCGGTAAATTTTTGAAAACGCCAGACCTGGAAGGGTTTGATAATTTAAAGAAAGAGGAATTAGTGTTGCTTGCTAGACATCTGAAATTAGACTTTAGAGTATCTATGAGAAAACAAATTATAAAAAATTTGGTAATAGACAAACTAGTTGACGCAGAAATTTTAGGTGAAGAGGCTCTTGAACTCAAGGTCGAAAATGTTGATGCTTTCAAATTAAAACAGCTTGAATTAGAACATGATTTTAAATTAAAACAGGCAGAACTTGAAATGAAGGAAAGGTTAGAGATGGAGAAGATGAAAGAAAAAGAAAAAGACGATGATTTTAAATTAAAACAGGCAGAACTTGAAATGAGGGAAAGGTTAGAAATTAAGAAAATGAAAATTGAAATGGCAAAAGAAGAAAGCAACACTAAATTCCAATAAAAATCAGAACATTTTAATTTTGATGCAGCAAAAAACATACGTTTGGTTCCCAAATTTTGTGAAAAAACAGTTGATAAATTTTTTCCACAGTTTGAGAAAATTGCTCAAAATTTGAAATGGCCGAAGCCTTTTGGACTACAATGCTGCAAAGTGTTTTTGAGGGCAAGGCCGCTGAAATTTACTCAGCACTTTCATCAGAAAATAGTTCTGATTATGACAAGGTTAAAAAGGAAGTTTTAAAAGCTTATGAGCTAGTGCCAGAAGCATATAGACAGAAATTTAGGTCTTATAAAAAGTTTGATTCACAAACCTATGTTGAATATGCTAGGAAAAGAAGATCTATTTGATAAATGGCTTACGTCAAAGAAAATAGATAAAATTTTGATAACTTAAGACAATTGATGTTATTAGAAGAGTTCAAGCAGTGTGTGCATTTAGACTTAAAAACACATATAGATGACAAAACTGTTGAGACATTACAAGATGCAGCTGTTATTTCCGATAATTATACCCTTTCACATAAGAGAAGTTTCAAAGGTCAAAATTTTAATACTTCGAGTGGAAATTACAAGAATCAAAGCACTGAGCGTATTGATAGTAAGCCTGTTGCACAGAATAAGAGCCAGTCTAGTTATAATATGTCTAGTCCAAAATTTGATACTTTTGAGAAGAAGTCACTGACTTGTGCTTATTGTAAGAAGAATGGTCACCTGATGGCTGATTGTTTTAGACTCCAGAAGAAGAATGAAAGAGATAATAAGCCCAAGACCAGTGCTTGTACGACACCCCGTGTTACCAATACGTTGGAATGTCCTGCGAGTCAGGCTTTTAAGTCCAGTTTTTGTGATTACATGGAGGATTATAAACCTTTTATGTCTGATGGGTTTGTTTCTATTTTTGATAATACTACTCTTCAGCCTATTAAGATTTTACGGGACACTGGAGCTTCTCAGTCTTTATTGTTAGAAGGTGTGTTGCCTTTGTCCGAGGAGACTTCTGTTGGTGCCTCCGTTTTGTTACAAGGTGTGGAGTTAGGTTGTATAGATGTTCCCCTCCATCGTATTTATCTGAAGTCAGATTTGATAACTGGACCAGTTGTTGTGGGTGTTCGTCCTAATCTCCCTGTTGAGGGTGTTTCATTATTGCTAGGAAATGATCTAGCTAGGAACAAAGTGGTTGCTGAACCAATTGTTACCAGTGAACCGGTGGTAGATGTTAAATCACCTGAAGATGATGCTGAACTGTATCCAGCTTGTGTCGTTACTAGGGCGATGGCTAGAAAACAGCAAAATGAGGATTTGCAAGAAGACCAGTTTGATTACATGGACCTTTCTGACACCTTTCTAGCTGACATTGAAGGTCCCGGTAGCCCAGAGAAGGCCGTCATAAGACCACCTAGTATTAGCAAGAATGTAATTATGCCTTGGCCAGACGTAAACAGCCATTCATTAGACCGAAGGAAATTTGTCGAAGAACAAAATAAAGACCCTGAGGTTCTTCAGCTCTGCAAGAGGGCTCAACCACAGAAAGAAGCAGACAAAGTGGCCGAATGCTATTATCATCAAGACGGCATTTTAATGAGAAAGTGGAGGCCCCCTGATGCTACCCCAGAGGAGGAGTGGAAAGTGGTATACCAAGTGGTGGTGCCTAAAGTTTATAGGCAAGACATTATTGGTCTTGCTCATTACACCCCCTTGGCTGGACACTTAGGTATAAGGAAGACTTGCCTTAAGATCTTCCAGCATTTCTACTGGCCAAGACTAAGAAGTGATGTCGCAGAATACTGCAAATCATGCCATATATGCCAGGTTGTTGGTAAGCCTAACCAGAAAATACCACCAGCACCACTTCTGCCTATTCCAGCCTTTGAAGAACCTTTTAGCCGAGTACTCATTGATTGCGTTGGACCTTTACCGAAGACCAAGACCGGAAATGCGTATTTATTGACAATCATGTGTACCTCCACTCGCTTTCCTGAGGCTATTCCGTTAAGGAATATCAAGACACCTACTATTGTCAAAGCTCTGATCAAATTTTTCACGCTAGTAGGACTTCCAAAGTCTATACAGTCCGACCAGGGTTCAAATTTCATGTCAGGTTTATTTCAGCAAGTCGTGTACCAGTTAGGGATTGCTCAGTATAGATCAAGTGCTTACCATCCAGAATCTCAAGGTGCCTTAGAACGTTTTCATCAAACATTGAAGAACATGATTAGAACTTTTTGTCTTCAATTTGACAGGGATTGGGATGATGGTGTTCACTTTTACTTTTGCGGTCCGAGAGGCTGTTCAAGAATCCCTTGGTTTTAGTCCCTTTGAGTTGGTATTTGTTCATACTGTAAGGGACCTTTAAAATTGATTAAGGAAAATGGCTTACTGAACACACTGACTTGAATCTTCTAGACTATGTATCTAGATTTAAAGAAAAATTGTATACTGCTTGTCAAATTGCTCAGAACAATTTAAAAACTGTTCAGAATAAGATGAAAATATGGTATGATTAAGATGCCAGGGACAGAGTTTTTGAGCCAGGTGATAAGGTACTTGTATTTTACCAGTCCCTGGACATCCATTACAAGCTAAATATTGTGGTCCTTACACCATAGAGAGTAAAATCAATGATTTGAATTATATTGTAAAAACACCAGGTCGGCGTAAACAAAATAGAGTGTGTCACATTAATATGTTAAAACCATATTTTGAGCGTACTAATGAAGGTGAGAGTAAACCAGTTGCCACTTTAGCCATGGTTAAATTGGAGAACAATCATGACAAACCAGATGTAATTGAACCACCTTTTAGTTCTAAAACTATGGAAGAGACAGTTAGATTGAAAAATTCAGAAATTTTGTCAAATTTAGATTCAAAACTTGCACATCTGTCTTTTGATCGTAGAGAAAAATTAAAAGCTTTGGTATTTTCTTTTAAAAATCTTTTTCCAGATGTGCCAAACAAAACCACTGCTGTTTGTCATGATGTCGATGTAGGTGGTGCTTCTCCAATTAAGCAACATCCTTACCGGCTCAATCCACTCAAACTTGAATTTATGAGACAAGAAATTAAAATATATGCTTGACAATGATATTATTGAGCCGAGTAACAGTGAATGGAGCTCTCCTTGTCTGCTTGTGCCCAAACCAGATAAAACTTTTCGTTTCGTAACTGATTTCAGAAAAGTAAATTCTGTTTCAAAATCTGATTCCTATCCGATTCCAAGGATAGACGATTGCATTGATAATATTGGAAAAGCAAAATTTGTGAGCAAATTTGATTTATTGAAAGGTTACTGGCAAGTCCCATTGACACAGAGAGCTCGAGAAATATCAGCTTTTGTCACAACAGACGGCTTATTTCAATATACTGTAATGCCGTTTGGCATGAAAAGTGCTCCAGCTACATTTCAAAGAATGATCAATAATGTTATAAAAGATTTAGACTGTTGTTATGCTTATATTGATGATCTTATTGTATGTAGTGATAGCTGGGAAGAACATTTAACACATTTATATGATACTTTTGATAGATTGTCACAATCAAATTTAACTGTTAATCTTGGTAAAAGTGAATTTTGCCAGGCCACTGTTGATTATTTAGGGCATACAGTTGGCCAAGGTCAAGTGAAACCTATTACGGCTAAAGTGGATGCAATTACTAAATTTCAGCCTCCTACAAATGAAAAACAACTTATGAGATATTTAGGCATGATTGGATTTTACAGGAAATTCTGTTCAAATTTTGATACTGTTGTTCAACCATTGACTCATCTTTTACGAAAAGATTCTAAATTCATCTGGAGTGAAAATTGTCAAAACGCTTTTGAAAATAGCAAGTCACTTTTAATTAATAGTCCAGTTCTGATCACTCCAGACTTTGAAAAACAATTTAAACTTGTCGTTGATGCAAGCGATGTAGGAGTTGGAGCTCTTTTATATCAGGAAACAGATGATAATGTTGAGAAACCTATATCATATTTTTCTAAGAAATTAGATAAACATCAGAAAAATTATTCAACTATTGAAAAAGAGTGTTTTGCACTGTTGTCTGCACTTCAACATTTTGATGTATATTTAAATCCCACTGTTCATCCTATTCTTGTTTATACTGATCATAATCCTCTCACCTTCATACATAAAATGAGAAACAAGAACCAGAGATTGACTAGGTGGAGTTTATTGTTACAGGAATATGATGTTATTGTTAAACATATTAAAGGTAAAGATAATGTAATAGCAGATGCTTTATCTAGAACTTATTAAAACACTGTGTATTTTTGAAAATACTTACTATATATTACTATGTATTTTTGTACATATTATTCATGAAAAGTTTTTGTTACACTCAAACTTTTTTTAAGGGGGGGAGGTGTTATGATATTGTAACTATTATATTTGTTTAGTTGGCCTTATTTGTTTTGTGTGGCCTAAGAATGTTTACATTATATTTTGTTATATTGTGTACAAAATAAAATACATTGTGTTACAAATATGCAGTTTAGAAATCACTGGAACAATCATTGATACTAATTAGAACTTTCTATTTCACTTACATAACGTTTCCAGAATGATCATAACAAAAGATGCGTAATTTATATTTCTAGCGTTGTCTAGAAATTTCCGTTTGAGTATTTAAATGCAGACCCAAAAGTTAGTTGAATATAGAGATTTGGACATAGACATAGATAGACTTAGACATCGATAGACATCAACATTCTCAGCAGTTGGATTGACACTTTTATTTACAAACTACATCATACTAGATTGTGACCAATTGGATATAATATTCTGTGGATTCCGTGAAGATTTCCGGATAAAGAAAAGATAAAAGATTGGACTCATATTTTGACAGTTAAGTTGACATTTCTTTTGTGTAATACTTTTGTAAACTAGTGTATAATAAATCTTGTTAAATTTTATTATTGATTTGTGTTTTTGTTGGATACAATTAAAAGGCGATTTTCTGACATAACATTTAAAAAACAAGAAAGTACGATTTGAGAGTACCTGAGTTACTGACAGCTAGTTAAAAGCCAAAACAATTAATAAGCTGTTCCAGAACTGCCAAATACCTACCTGAGTATCTGAACGCTGGACAGGAACAATAAAGACTGGTAGTGAAACAGGTATAAGGTGTTCCAGAACTGCCAATAACCTTCAACAAAAGACACAAAACATTATTCTATCATACTGATATTAACAGTACCATTTTATGTCAGAAAGTATGTTGTAGTCATAGTGTATGACATGATTCATAACTACTACTACAATTAAATGTATTTTGTAATCATAACATGTTTGACTAACATTCCAAAACATTTAATGGTGCCTTGACAAGGATATGGATCCAAAGCTAAAGTCAATTCATGCTGGACACAATGGAGCCGTTAGGAAGTTACTGATAAAATTCAAAGAGTTAAAATCTATCACCAATACAGAAGTCGATGACGGAAAGCTCTTGATGGTGTGTCAAACAGAAACAAAAATACTGTTTGATTTCAAAAGCAGGCTCCTGGATCAAACATTATAGGGCAGGAAATCACAATCAAATGAGTACTGGTATATGATTGAACTAGATTGCAAGCTTAGACAAATAAGCAAATTCACCCAGTCATTAAAAACAAACACTAAACTTCACATGATATTGTTGATCCTTTGACAAGCAGTCCTATCACAAATGTATATTGATTTTCACTACTGAGGTCAGAGTTGATATGAACACCTGAGCAATTGACTCTCGGAAGGTGAGGTCATGTGACTGGCATTTCTATCATACCTACCACTAGATGAGTTCATTTAACTGACATTTCTATTACACAACTACTGACCTGACCTGGTACACAAACCTACCACTAGAGGTCATGTGACTGACATTTCTATTACATTACTACTGAGCTCACCTAGTATAGAGATCAACCACTAGATGAAGTCATGTGACTGACATTGCTATAACATTACTACTGAGCTTACAGGTTGTGGTATACAGAACTACCACTAGGTAATGTCATGTGACTGACATTTCTATTACATTACTACTGAGCTCACCTGGTATAGAGATCAACCACTAGATGAGGTTATGTGACTGACATTTCTATTACATTACTACTGAGCTTACAGGTTGTGGTATACAGAACTACCACTAGGTAATGTCATGTGACTGACATTTCTATTACACACAACTACTGACCTTATCTGGTACACAAACCTACCACTAGATGAGGTCATGTGACTGCCATTTCTATTACATTACTACTGAACTCACCTGGTATACATACCTACCACTAGGTGAGGTCAGGTGACTGACATTTCTATTACATTACTACTGAACTTAAAGGTTCTGGTATACAGATATACCACTAGGTAAGGTCATGTGACTGACATTTCTATTACATTACTACTGAGCTTACCTGGTATACAGACCTACCACTATGTGAGGTCATGTGACTGACATTTCTATTACATTACTACTGAGCTTACCTGGTATACAGACCTACCACTAGGTGAGGTCATGTGACTGACATTTCTATGATCCACTAAATCCATAGCTGGTAGCAGAGAAGATTGGTATACAAAGTTTAATCTGTAGATGATAAAATTATCATAGTTATTTGAAATTAGTAGAAGGAAAGTCAATGATAGTACATTGAACTATACTAATGTCAAATCTTTATGGTTAATCTCTAATCTTTGTTGTCATTCTTTCACCTTTGTAGTCAGTCTCTGACTTTGGTAGTCAATCTATAACATCTATAACACTGATCTGTTTTGTACTTATCCTACTTGTGTGTAAAAAAGTATTGACAAATATACACAAATCCAAGGTACATTAAAAACTAGAGGCTCAGAGCCTGTGTCGCTCACTTTGGTCTATGTGCATATTCAACAAAGGACACTCCAACATTGTAGACAAGAATAGAATTTATGACAAAAATCTGTTTTGTTGATCTTGTATTGCTCATCATTTAGCCTTTTTAGTTTCTCTCTATCTTCTTTAGTTTTGCTCAAAATACAAATTAAAGAGGATAAAAACTCCTCATTTTAAGGGCAATCCCTACTACAAAGAATCACAGTCTACTTAACTATATCGGCAACATTTGACTTGTTAGTAGATCTTGACTTGCTGATCATTTTACAATTTAAAGTGTATCTTTTTGTATTATAATTTTCTATCATATATGACAAAACGCAAAAAAGGTGAAAATCGTCTTTAAAGGGCAATAACTCCAATAAGGAGTCGTCTGACCATTTCCTCCATATTGTCTTCATTGTAGATTTTGTTTTGCTGATCATTTTTGCCTAGCTAAGTTTCTATCTGTCTATTATAATTTTAAGATATAAGGCAAAAACGCAAAAATTGTCAAAATCATCATCAAAGGGCAATAACTCTAATAAGGAGTCGATTGACGATTTCGACCATGTTGACCTATTTGTAGAACTTGTCTTGCTGATCATTTTAAAGTTTCTCTGTATCTATTATAGTTTTCAAGATAGTAGGCAAAAATGAAAAAAAAATGGTAAAATTTGTCATTTAGTGTACGACATTTAAAACTATGCAAAATATTGATAAGAACTGATTTTTAATTTTATACATTAATTTACAATATTGTGATCAAAATTCGTTTTTAAAAATAAATAAATAATTTTGAAGTCGCACACTTTCTTTGAATTTAAATTGCATTATGGTGTAATGTGTAAGTGTGTATGGTAAAGGTGTAACGTGTATGGTGTAATGTGTAAGGTGTATGGTAAAGGTGTAACGTGTATGGTGTAATGGCACAGGGTGTATGGTGTAATGGTGTAACATGGTGAATGGTGTAATGGTGTAACAGTATGGTGAATGGTGTAATGGTGTAACAGTATGGTGAATGGTGTAATGGTGTATGGTGTTAGTGGGAAAGTTTACACCATCCAAGGACTGTAGTCACGCTTAGTTTGAATTTCACGTGCTATTTCACTAGGTTCACATTAAGGTAAACGGACAGAAAGTCACAGGACAGAAAGTCACAAATTTGATGGGACAAAAAGTCACAAATAATTCGTTGACAATTGTTTGAATATATAAGAGAAAGATCTTGAAATATATTCTTATTCTTTCATATTCATTTTACAGATTAGAAATTGATCATTAGCCTTGATAAATGAAAAATTATTAAATTTTAATGATCTTTAACCATGCAAAGGATATATTTCTTGGCACAATGAAGCCATTTAAGTACCAAGCCACTTTGACATTTTGTTTTCTAAACAATTATTGATCATTATTGAAATTTATTAAATAAATTTTAATTACATAGTTGATTTATATATAAGAGTTCAAGAAAAATACAAAATTTTTTTTTTTTTTTAATAAGTGATTTTTATTCAAAGAAATATAATCTCAAAACTGAATTGTGACTTTTTGTCCGTGACTTTTGTCTTGTGACTTTGACTGTCCTACATTCTCAAATTATTATACACTATAACTAACAATTGTGATGACGAATTTCTTAATCTGTTCTAGAACAATCAAATTCAAATATAAATCTGTGATTATACTATGCTTATGTTCATAACTTCGAGGAAGTAAAGCAAGTTAGAGATTGATCTGAATTTAAATCAGATTTGTTCTGGAGGTTTCTTTTTTTTCAATATACATATTTTAAAGTGTGACTATCTATAGTTCCGTAACTTTCTATCTGTATTAACCAATGATCGACATTTGTGTGCATTTTTGTGAAATACTAGAATAATTGTTGACAACGAGTACTTACTTACATTTTCAATATTTTACCAGTGGAAAAAACTTAATAAAATTTTACTTCATCTAATCTGTAGTTGGAATTATTTAGATTTTCATAAATATCATTCATTACACCAGAAATGTTATTCATAAACAAGTGGTAGTAAAATTGACTACACGTATGAGTTTAGAAATGTCTCGTGTATCACTGTCGGACTCAAGACAAACAAAATGTACACATGATGTATATTATACCTGATAGTTCACAGTGTACAGTGGTATTTGAGGTCAGCAGTGAAGCGATGCATGAACCTGCATTACGTAATTGTGTAATAAGAGTTTTAAGCCCGACAGGAAATCGCTTGAATACCTGCAGAGGTCAAAAGTAGGCTAATAACTGGAACCTACATGCTTCAATCATCTAAAGCAAAATTTAGCAAAATCAAACATCTGGAATATGTGAGCTCTGTACCAAAGCTGAAGAGGATATTAAGCACTTTTGCTGGAATGTGAGTCTCTGAGAGTGTTAGACAGAAACAGATGAACAAACTTCTATCTCTAACCATGTTGAAAGGAGAGGTGGTAAAGCTAATTATAAACAGGAGAATGTGCTGTTCAAAGTTATCAACAACTACCTTATCCCATCTAAAAGCAGATGACCGGATAGAAATAGAAAAACATGCTCAAAACTTCTGTCACCAAATGCATAAGAAACGCACCGAACTACAATCACAATGATACATTAATTAGAGGCTGAAATGAAACTGCTGAAACATCCAAGTACTTTTCTTCAAGACCCTCAACAATGTGAATTTACATTTAAACAACAACAATATTACTGTATCGAGCTATACAAACTAATATAATGCATATACAAAACAGGAAAGATGGACCAAGCAGTCTGCATGGAATGCCAAGCTAACTGCCTCCATCTATGACTAGATCAGCTGCTTGCATCTAATTATATGCTTA
The DNA here is from genome assembly GCA_017311375.1 of Mytilus coruscus. Lineage (NCBI taxonomy): Eukaryota > Metazoa > Mollusca > Bivalvia > Mytilida > Mytilidae > Mytilus > Mytilus coruscus. The sequence continues at coordinate 25,411 of JAASAO010000546.1, forward strand.
GATCTTGGCAGGGGGTAACCATATTTCCAAATTTTACGACATATGATAAATTTGTAGTTACTGATATATTTTATTTTGACTATCTCGTCCAGAGATTATGATAAATTATAGTTACTGATATATTTTATTTTGGCTATCTCGTCCAGAGATTATATGTCTCTGTCTTGTCTAAAGCTGATACCATACTGACTTAATTTACTCCCATTCTTTTGTTTTGTTTTAATTAACTTTATTTTTATCTTTTTATCTTTTTATTTTTTGTTATATTTTAAAAATTTCAACTTTTAAACATATGGTATAAACATCCTCTGTCTCATTAAAAGAAATTCAAATGGTATTTAAATCCTAAATTTTAACCTAGGTAGATCTATAAATAATGTAAATAGCATATAATTTTAAATACTTGTTTTAAAATCCACAGTCTCACCTGTATATAAAGCTTTTAAACTTAAGCATCCCACCACACTATGTAAATATCTTTGTAAATAGTTGATCAAGCGTTAAACCTATATCCCAAGTGGGAGTGCTCCGATATATAACGGAGGAAAATACCTGTACAGAACAGAACAGAACAGAACCTGGTCATGTCACCTCACAATACCTCTGGCAATAATTCCGTTAGCCATGCTGATGATCAAATTAGGAAGACGGAATTAAATAAAAGTATTACATAAAAGCGTTATGAACAAAATCAGATTTTTGATTTTGAAAACTTTTTATACGGGACACCGCTAGTTTGACTTTGAACTATGAGAGAATCTATAAAAGTAATATTAACTATAATCATGATAATTCCCCTACATTTATTTGTTTCATAATATTAGTAAAAAAACAGTTTAAAACAACTGACTATAGTTATTTAAAAAAAACTTGTTCCGTATGAAGTTAATTAAAAAATAGCTTGCCGATAGGTAGTAACTATGTCTGGTATAATTTTTTTTTATCTAGGAAACTGCATGTGTATGCGTTTGTCATTATCTTGTCGAGTAAAACAACCGTACGATTGACAAGAGATTTTGACACTTTATTACGACTACGTTATCCCTGCTTGTTTGGGTACTTTGTGCATGTTGTGGTTTATAGTTTTATTATCACATAGTTTTATTAACCGGGATGCCGTCAAAATGGCTACATGTAGAGAATTGATATTCTCAATTTAAAATCGATGGGGATATCTTATGTAGGAGAATAAAACTTTATTTTTATGCATTTGTGCTTTTATACATAATATCAATTTTTCATTTTTTGAAGTTTCCTTTAAGGGCAATAAATCCCATAAGAAGTCATCTGACAGTTTTGACATGTATGGACAATTGGTATAGAGCTCAACATTCTGAACATTTTGCTCTTGTCAGATTTTCTCACTTTATAATGGTTTTCAAAATAATAGACAAATAAAAAGGAATATGTCAAAGAGACAACAACACGACCAAAGAGCAGAAAACAGCCAAAGGCCACCAATGGGTCTTCAACACAGCGAGAAAATCCTGCAACCGGAGGCGGGCTTCAGCTGGCCCTAAATAAAAATGTGAACTAGTTCATTGAAAATGGACGTCATACTAAACTCTAAAACATATAAATGAACTTAAACTAAAAAGACATACAAGACTAACAAAGGCCAGAGGCTCCTGAATTGGGACAGGCGCAAAATGCGGCAGGGTAAAACATGTTTTGTGAGATCTCAACCTCCCTTATACCTCTAGCCAATGAGGAATAAACAAACACACAGCAATATGAACAGTAAAACTCAGATAAAAAGAAGTCCGAGTCTGATGTCAAACTTGCATTTTACCCTATGTTCTATGTTTAGCCATGTTGGCCATCTTGGTTGGCAGGCGGGGTCATTAGACACATTTTAAACTAGATACCCCAATGGTAATTGTGGCCAAGTGTGATTAAATTTTGCAAAGTAGTTTCAGAGGAGAAGAATTTTGTAAAAGATTACAAAAATTTACGAAATTTTTAAAAATTGACTATTAAGGCAATAACTCCTTAAGGGTCAATTGACAATTTTGGTCATGTTGACTTATTTGTAGATCTTACTTTGCTGAACATTATTGCTGTTTGTTTGCTGAACATTATTGCTGTTTACAGTTTATCTCTATCTATAATAATATTCAAGATAATAACCAAACACTGCAAAATTTCCTTAAAATTACTAATTCAGGGCAGCAGACCAACAACGGGTTGTCTGATTCGTATGAAAATTTCAGGGCAGATAGATCAAAACCTGGTGAACATTTTACCCCCATGTCAGATTTACTCTAAATACTTTAGTTTCAGAGATATAAGCCAAAAACTGCATTTTACCCCTATGTTCCATTTTTAGCCATGGCGGCCATGTTGGTTGGTATCGGGTCGTCTGACACATACTTAGATACCCCAATGATGATTGTGGCCAAGTTTGGTTAAATTTGTCCCAGTAGTTTCAGAGGAGAAGATTTTTGTAAAGTTACTGAACGACAACGGACGACGGACGCCAAGTGATGAGAAAAGCTCACCTGGCCCGGCCCCCTTTGTGAGAGAAAATTTGGTTGATTATATAGGGAATCACTGAAGCATGACTGGAGCAGGCCCCCTTTTAGGGCAGTCAATGGACCCCCCTTATGAAAATTTCTGGATCAGCCACTGTAAAATGTAATTCCCTTTGCACAGTTTTACTTTTGTCATACTTCCTTTGAAGCAGACACTATTTACAAGTCTTAATGTATAACATATATTGATTTATTTAAGTATAGTTATTTGAAATTAAATGTAGTAGAGGTCAATTAAAAAATGTGAAACTGGTTTCATAATACGAATAATACTTACGCAGACAGGATTTCATCCGTTACTGTCAAAAACAATTAAATAGTGTATTAAATGAGTGTACAGGTCTGAGAATATTAGAAATAGTACAAAACAGCTGACCGCTCAAGCCTGGGATTGACTTATGGCAGACAGATATATCCTATATAAATAACTGCATACCAAATATTACTGAGTCATACTGACATATATATAGCATATATATTTACCTAGGAGTGACATCCAGTTTACTGGTGCATGAAACTACAGAAAGGGTCATATAATGGGAAAAATCCTTGCCACCACTCAACATTCCATATATTACTGACTTATCATATATAGTTCCTGAGGAATATATCGCATCCCAATAAAGTAAGAGGCACACCTGAGCCTGTATCCCCCACCTGTTGAAAAGTGTATGCTTGCTAGAAAAGGCCTCTATTTGTACATATTTAGTTGGTTTTTTGCTGCTGAACCATTTTGTAATCTGTAATTTTAACTTAGTTCAAACAGTTTTTGAGATAACCATGATAACCATGGTAACAGCAAAAAACAGTAAAAATTAACATTTCAGGGGCAAGAACTCCAAGTCTGGTTGACAGATTTTATGTGAAATATTCAGTGTACAGATTAATCTTGTTATGATGATGATGATTTGTGCAATTTTCATTGTTTACCTGCCTCCTACAGCTTTCATCAAAACATAATAAATTGCTTCGCCGAGCGCAGCTGGATATGACCGCAGAGGTCCAACCCTGAACAGTTGGGGCAAAAATGGACACAATATTCATGCTTGATACAGGTCTGAATTTGGATTGAAATTAAATGTTTGACACATAATAGGTTTCTGACACAGAATAACTGTAGTCAAAGAACTTAGAATTGGTTATATGATTTGAATTTATATTCAATTTTTTGCTTTTGTGCAATTCACTATGCTGTTGTGAATTGCCCCCTCCCAAAAAAAAATTTACCCCTTTTTTTTTTGCTTTTGTGCAATACACTATGATGTTGCAATTGATTCCCCAAAAAAATTCACCCCTTTTTTTTGGCAAACAATTTTTTTTCGCCCACCCTTTTTTTGCAAAAAATAATATAATATTTGAAGAAATTTTCTTTTAATTTCTGAAATCTGTTGAAATCTGTAATGAGAAAAAATTGTTCCCCCCACAATTTCTTTTTACCCCTCCCATTTTTTTTCACCTCCTCCCCTCCTTTTCCAAAAAAAAATATTTCCTCAAGATATGGTCATTATCTCAATTCAAATTTCCAATGGAGTTTGCAACCATAATTACCCATTTAAATACTTGTTTTTCCCCTTGCTCCTAATTCCTAAACAGTTTGAGCCATTACCCCAAAGCCAATCCTAACCATCCCTTTGTGGTATGGAAACTTGTTGTACAATTTCAGAGAGATCCATACACCGTTCCACAAGTTATTGTCTGAAAACTAGAAAAATGCTTATTTGGGCCCCTTTTTTGGCCCCTAATTCCTAAACTGTTAGGACCATAACCCCCAAAATCAATCCCAACCTTCCTTTTGTGGTTATAAACCTTGTGTTTAAATTTCATAGATTTCTATTTACTAATACTAAAGTTATTGTCTGGAAACCAAGTGTCTTCGGACAACGACGATGACGACGACGTGATACCAATATACGACCACAAAATTTTTTGCGGTCGTATAAAAACTGCAAAAATTAGAAAACAAGAGGATCCCAATAGCCTGAATTGCTAATTTTTATCTGAAAATTCGGCAGGATTGGACATGTTGGACCTGCTAAGCAATCTTAAAATATCTCATATTTGCTCTAATTGCTTTAGATTTTGGGATATCAGCCAAAAAAGGCAATTAACCCCTCTGTTCTTAAAAAACTACAGCGACCGTATTTGTTGATGGATCAAATCCACAGATACAACTTTCAAACAAGATACACTAATGAACATGCAGGTAATTTTGGTAACATTCGGCCGAGTAGTTTCAGAGGAGAAAATTTTTTTGTATAGTTTACGATGACCCACAATGACAACACACATAGTTATGGCAAAAACTCAAATGGCCTTTAATCCCAGGTGAGCCTAAAATTGATAGATTTCAAGAGCCAATAGCACCAAATCAGGTTGAAGGATTTTCATGATTTTAAGTTAGATAGATCTTGTTGTGGTTATCATTTTTGCAGTAACACTTTTAACATACCTCTTACAGTTTTTAAGATAACAGCCAAAATCATTAACTAGAGGCTCTAAAGAGCCTGTGTCGCTCTCCTTGGTCTATGTGCATATTCAACAAAGGACACTCTCTAACATTGTAGACGAAAATAGAATTCATTACAAAATTCTCTGTTTTGTTGATCTTGTAATGCTGATCATTTAGTCTGTTTAGTTTCTCTCTGTCTTCTTAAGTTTTTGCTCAAAATACAAAAGAGGATACAAAAAATCCTTATTTAAGGGGCTGGGCAATCATCCCTATAAAGAGTGACAGCCTACTACCTATGTCAGTGAAATGTGACTTCTTAGTAGATCTTGCTTTGCTGATCATTTTTGTGATTTAAAGTGTCTATTTATCAATTATAATTTTTATCATGTAAGGTAAAACCCCAAAATGATAAAATCGTCATTAAAGGGCAATAATTCCAAGGAGATGTTGGATGATTTCCTCTATATTGTCTTAATTGTAGATCTTTTCTTGCTTATCATTTTGCTTATTCAAGTTTCTATCTATCTATTATCATTTTAAGATATAAGCAAAAAAATGAAAAAAATGGTAAAATTTGTCATTTAGAACAATAACTCCTATAAGAAGTCGTCTGACAATTTTGGACGATATGGACAATCGGTAGAGCTCAACATTCTGAACATTTTGTCATGTCAGATTTTCTTTATTCATAAAGGTTTTCAAAATAATAGACAAAACTTGCATTTAACCCTATGTTCTATTTTTAGCCATGGCGGCCATGTTGGTTGGCAGGCGGGTCATCGGACACATTTTATAAACTAGATACCCCAATGATGATTGTGGCCAAGTTTGGTTAGATTGTAAAGTTACTCAACGACGACGACGGACGACAGACGCCAAGTGATGTGAAAAGCTCACTTGGCACATTGGGCCAGGAGAGCTAAAATGAATATATCAGGGCAATTACTCCAAAAGGAGTAGTTGGATTTTCTCAAATTTCGGGTAGACACACCTTGATGTGCTGATAATTTTCAGTCGCACTTTTATCCAAGATTCTACTAGTTTTAACAGTAAAAATAAAAGTGCACACGCTGAAATGTCTCGCCTGCTTTACTTATCATGATTGAATTTATGTTGAAAGTGTATAATGTGAAGGTTTTACTATAAGTTTCACATTAACTTAACATTATCAATGATAAATGTAAATGAGGTCAAGGTAAGATGAACCCTGCCAGACAGAGTTTTAAGAACATGATTAATTTATTAGTTGTAAGTGGCTTTGACCTAGCTTTCAGTAAGTGCCAGTATTCTTAAGCTTTATGTTGGTGCGTCTATCAATTTTATATTATTTGTTTTTGTGCCTTGTACCAATCTTTTGAGCTAAGCAAATTGTCACTGATTTTTACAGTTTGTTCTTACGTTGTGCTGCAACACAACTGTTTCAGGTTAGGGGAGGGTGGATGCTCACAAACATGTTGAACCCTGCCACATACTTTAACTCCTGTCCAAAGTCAGGAGCCTGTAGTGGTTCTCATTGGTTCATGTTTGTCATATTTGTTTTCCGTAAATTGTTCTGTTATAAATTAGGCCATTAGTTTTCTCAAATGAACTGTTTCCCATTTTTCATGTCGAGGCCTTTTATAGCTGACTCATACGGTATGGGTTTTTCTCATTGTTGGAGTCTGAATGGTTACCTATAATTGCTTACATCCACTTCATTTGAATTTTCATGGATAGCTGTCTCTCTGGCAATCATACTACATCTTCTTAGTTTTATATTATAAACATGTACACTTTACAATCATACAATACACCAAATATAGTTTAAACAATTGTTTATGGTATAAAAGAAACAGACCTAATTATGAAAATTGAACATTGACCGATGAAAATGAAAATGAGGTCAAGGTCAGATGAACCATGCCATACAGACATGGCCTACTACTATTTCAGAACCTTTTAAAGCTTACTTTTTGGTAAGGGTTCTGCTTATTGTTGAAGCTGTACGGTGACTTCTTCTTCTTCCGAATACGGGAGTAGACTCCTAGGTAGGAGTGTAAAACTTCCCGGAACTTGTGTGCTATGTACATATGGACTTAATTAAAATTAATATAAACAATAAAGAAAAATAGTCTGTAGAATAACATATATACATTATGTACAGTGGCTTTGGTAGTTTAATAAGTTGGTGTGGATCCTTTAAATGTTAGAGTGGATATGCCACTTTCAAAGGATTCAAGGTTGTCAGACATACATATTGCTTCAGGTAGTGAATTCCAATCAGAGATAGTGTTCGGATAAAAGAATATTTACAGAAGTCTTTATTAGTTGCTATTTGCCGAAATTTATGTTGCCCCTAGTACGTCTATCAGATTTTGTTAAATTGTCCTTTGGAACTTCTACTAACCCCAATTAATTATACATAGCATAGTTAATCTAGCTTTTTTCGTCTATTGTATAAACTTTCCCATTGCAAAGAATTTATCATGTTGGAAACTGCCCCGGTGCTCTGTCTTTATAATCATTATAGACGAAATCTGGCTACTTTACGCTGAATCTGCTTAACCTGAGTGATGTGATGCTTTTATACGGATCCCAGACAGGGAAGAGTATTCACGACTGGACGGACAAGTGATGTGTACGTAAGGTTTTAACCTCACGTGTAAAAACCTACATGTGCAGTTTTTAAGTTTCTACGAAGAAAACCTAAGGTTTTATTTGCCTTGCAGGTAATATTGTTTATATGTGTTCCCAGTCAAGATCATTGCTTATAGTTACGCCTAAATATTTACTGTCTTTTACTGATTCTAAAACATGGTTATATATATGCAATCAAAAGCGGAAGGTTATTTTTTTAGAGATATGTATTACATAACATTTCTCAGGATTAAAATTCATCTGCCAGTCCTGTTCCCATTGTACTAAACTAGATAAATCTTTTGAAGTAATTGTGCATCAGAATTATTATTTACATTTCTATACAATATGCAGTCATCTGTAAAAGACTTACACTTGTTTACTTCTCCATTTGGTCACTGGTTGAGATATGTCTCATTGGCAATAATATATCACATCTTTTCAATTTTAAATGTATATGTTATAATCATTCCATACATCAAATATAGTTGACCTATTGCTAACATAGTATCTCAGATATGGAAATGACCAAACGCAGTAGCTCAATTGGCTCTTCTGGCCAGGTCAAACAGATGAGTCGAAGACCTGAAGACTATTCAGGTGAGAGCTATATGATATATATATATATATACAAGTCTAAATTGAAAACAACGTTCAAACCTATGATTGCGTTGGATAAAACTGCAATTTTATATGTGTGCATGCAAAACAAATTTCTTGTTAGAGGGTCTAAATACAGCACAAACAACAATATGTAAACAAGTCTAAATTGAAAACAACGTCAACGTTCAACCTATGATTGCGTTGTATAAAACAGCAATTTTATATGTGTGCATGCAAAACAAATTTCTTGGTAGAGGGGTCTAAATACAGCACAAACAACATTTTCCAAAAGACCAAAAAGAACTAGAGGCTCTCAAGAGCCTGTGTTGTTCACCTGTATTTACTGATGCTTTGGAAATAATGTAAAAAAAGGTTAAAATCATAATTAATAGTATTAGATATTAGATATTATCATGATTATAATGATATCTAAGATAATAACAAAAACTGCAAAATTTCTGTAAAATTACTAACTATGGGGCAGCAACCCAACAACATGTTGTCGAATTCGTCTGAAAATTTCAGGGCAGATAAATCTAAATCTGATGAACATTTTGCCACCTGTCAGATTTGCTCTAAATGCTTCAGTTTCAGAGATATAAACCAAAAGCTGCATTTACCCCATGTTCTATTTTTAACCAAGTCTGCCATGATGGATGGAAGGCGGGGTCATCGGACAAATTTTTAAACAAGATACCCTTATAATTGATTATGGCCAAGTATGGCTAAATTTGTCTCAGTAGTTTCAGAGAAGAAGATTTTTGTAGAAGATTACAAAAATTTACGAAAAATTGTTAAAAACTGACTATAAAGGGCAATAACTCCTAAAGGGGTCGACTGACAATTTTGGTCATGACGACTTATTTGTAGATCTTACTTTGCTGAACATTATTGCTGTTTACAGTTTATCTCTATCTATAATAATATTCAAGACAATAACCAAAAACGACAAAATTTCCTTAAAATTACCAATTCAGGGCAGCAACCCAACAACAGGTTGTCAGATTTGTCTGAAAATTTCAAACAAATCGAAAGATCTTGACCTGATAATCAGTCTTACCCTATGTAGATTTACTCTAAATGCTTTGGTTTCAGAGATATAAGCCAAAATCTACATTTTACCCTATGTTCTATTTTTAGCCATGGCGGCCATCTTGGTTGGTTGCCAGGGTCATCGGACAAATTTTTAAACTAGATACCCTAATGATGATTGTGGCCAAGTTTGGTTAAATTTGGCCCATTGGTTTCAGAGAGAAGATTTTTGTAAAAGCTAACGGCGGCGACGACGGACGACGGACCGACGGACGCCAAGTGATGAGAAAAGCTCACTTGGCCCTTGGGGCCAGGTGAGCTGAAAAGTATATTTTAACAAAACACATTTGACTAGCAGGTCGAACAACGGATGTTCTTAAATTCTGCTGACTGCCATGGCGATTGCCAAATAAACGAATCACCAGATGTATGACAAAATGGATCTTAATTATAAATTTAATACCAAACAGAAAGCAATAAACTTGCGGAAAAGATGGTATACCGCAAACATGAAGTGCAAAAATTTGTACACCATATCCAGATTTCGACACTTAATGTCTCTTCAGTGATGTTAGGAATGGAAACGGTATTTGGAAGGATTGACTCTTGAATTTTGAAGAGTCGAAATAGGATGAACGGATCATATAAACCGAAGGCAAATATAATACAAGCCCAAACGAAAAAATATAAACAAGTCTAAATTGAAAACAACATTCAAACCTATGATTGCGTTGGATAAAACCGCAATTTTATACGTGCATGCAAAACAAATTTCTTAGTAGAGGGTCTAAATACAGCACAAACAACATTTTCCAAAAGACCAAAAAGTGAAAAGTATATTTTAACAAAACGATTTGACTAGCAGGTCGAACAACGGATGTTCTTAAACCCTGCTGACTGCCATGGCGATTGCCAAATAAACGGATCACCAGATGTAACAAAATGGATCTTAATTATTAATTTAATACTAAACAGAAAACAATAAACTTATGGAAAGATGGTATACCACAAACATGAGGTCCAAAATTTGTATACCATATCCAGATTTCGACAATTAATGTCTCTTCAGTGATGTTAGGAATCGAAACGGTATTTGGAAGGCCATATAATTTACCTCAATTTAGGATAGACTCTTGAATTTTGAAAAGTCGAAATAGGATGAGCGGATTACATAAACCTGAAGGCAAATATAATACAAGCCCAAAGGAAAAATATAAACACATCTAAATATATACATGTTATAACAGGAGACCTTAACATCGTTCGCGACGAGAGTTAAAATCATTCCTCAGTAAAGGACCTAAATATCGTCCCCGTCAATTATTAATTGGAATGAGTGTCGTTAATATCATCCACGACTCACTTCGTGCTTACTGTTTGAAATGGATAAAACGGGAAAAAGCTGACAA
>JAASAO010000326.1:0-35000 GCA_017311375.1 Mytilus coruscus
AAATATAAATAAAAATATGAAGACGTTAAACAAATATTTAAACCTTTTTCACGGTCTTTTCCCAACGTGTACAATTGGATTTCTAACATATTTGTGACTTTTATCCTACTAATATCAAATATGTGTGGCTTTTCCTGCATCATAAATGTAAATCATGTTTAGACAAATTACTGGACAAGAACGGGTACGTCTAAACACCGCTCAGGACCTCCGGAGTGCACTCAGGACATACAATGTGCACTCAGGACCCTTTATAGTCATCGTATTTGCACACAGGATGGATGAATATATTCATTTCACGCTGCTTATTTAAGAGTTAAATTTTGGTAGAATTTGGAATCGAACTTAGATAGATATGTTAATTCTTATGAAATAATGAGGGCACGTGTCACTGATTATACAACTACACTACTGAGCCGTGAATTATCCAATCAACTAAATTGATTGGATTATCTTTATTGTTGTTTATGAATTGTGTTGTCAGTACTGTGTTACGTTTAAAATGAATAACACGATGTTATTAAGTTTTGTGAAAGTTGCAGTGTAGAGACTGAAAAACATTTCCTTATGGAATGCACACTTTATGACGATGTTCGATATAACCTTTTTCATGAATGTTCAAAATTTATTCAAGATTTTCACAGCCTTGATATAGATAACAAATTTATTGAAATTATGAACTGGTCCTATATTTTCAATGACAATATTTAGAATTTAACCTTAATAAGACAGATCAGTATTTATTTATATGATTTGCTAAGTCTAATGTCTTGGCTTCGTACGTGCTGTACGAAAAGAAAAATGTTTATTTAACGGTTTTTTTCTAAAACAATATATCTTCATTGTTCTTTATTTTTCAAAAGACATCTTGATTTTGTTTGTTTGCCAAGCTTACTTGTATGAGGTTAGTACCATCACTAATCACTCCTAATTATTAAAGATCAAACGACCTAATCAACATGATAATTGGTATTCAATATAATCCTCGGTCATGCCTGACATATTTCACAAAAATGGCGCGTGCCGATGAAAACTTCAATAACTCCTTAAATGTTAAAATGATTTTATCAAAACAAAAATTATTAGATGAAGAATTAAATTATCTATTGAATGCATACAGTGGAGATCACTTCTAACCTCTCATTAGAACTGTCAGAATAATCTGTCATAGAACTGTTCTAACCTGTCCTAGAACAGTTCTACCTAGAACAGTTCTACCCTAGAACTGTTCTAAGTAGAACTGTCAGAATCAGTTCTAGGTAGAACTGACTAAATCAGTTCTAGGTAGAACTGTCAGGATCAGTTCTAGGGTAGAACTGTCTAAAACTGTTCTAGGTAGAACTGTCCAAATCAGTTCTAACCGTAGAACTGTCAGCAGAACTGACTAAATCAGTCAGGACTGTAGAACAGTTCTAAATGACGTCACTGCAGTAAGGGCACTTTAGAATTTAGAAGAAAAAAATCAGTTCCAATTATTTTACTATATTATAGCAGATTTTCTATATTTTTTACTGATCAAACGTTACATGTACAAATATCGAAGTGCATAGAAAGGTTATCCAACTCATCGGAGAAATATTTTATAATATTGCATATAAACATCATTGTTTACGTTTCTTCGTTCCCGTTTTAACAGTCTCTTCCTAAATATAACTCAACATTTAATTCATGGAATTTTAATCGTAATTTACCTTGTTTGCCTTGGATTTACATTCATGATTTAAGATTCTGTTTTGACAAATGTTCAAACGAAAATTGTACAGTGGATGAATTATGGGATATTAATGAAAAAAGTGTTGTATAACGTAAAAAAACTATGTACATTTGCACCATCTCGTCAATTTAGCCAGACTTATCCATAACGATTATAAATGATATCTTGGAGTCTGGAACGTCAGAAAAATATACTCGATCTGAACATGAATGAAACATTTGCCACTGGACGTTAGGTTACAAACAAAATCAATCATTTTTCTTTGCCTGCTTCAAATTATATTAACAGTATACTATTCAAAGAAGAGAACTTCTCATACATGTACTTTTCATTTTAAAATAAAGTATATGAATCAGTCATGTGAGTGTTGGATGATGCCGTTAATTAGTTTTGTTTAAAAAACAAACCATCACGAACTACTGACTCAAAAAGTCACTTTAGTGATGGTTCATTATTATGGATACAGAGAGGAAATAATGGCACGCTATAAAATTGATGTGGACAAAATTTTTAGATATGGTATACATTGTGTTCCAAAGTTGGTGTCATCTTTATCATACGATCCGTCCTGACATAGAAATATTATTGGTTTACAATGAGGCCATATATATTTATTTGATAAAGTGTAAATATGTTCAGTTTTGGTTGATGCGGTCAAATAATTTTGTTAAAACGAATCAGTCTGATATATTGAAACTACTGAAATTTGTTTACGATTCAATATTTTGAATAAAAAGAGGACATGCTGGTACTCTAAATTGATGTGGAAATTTTTCCAATATTGCTGTCATTTGAATTATACAATCCATCGTGATGTGTAACTATAAGTGATTTACTATGCGGCTATATATATATATATATTAAGATTTACATAATAAAGTGTAAATATAAAAAAGAAGATGTGGTATGATTGCCAATGAGACAACTGTCCGCAAGAGACCAAAATGACACAGAAATTAACAACTATAGGTCACCGTACGGCCTTCAACAATGAGCAAAGCCCATACCGCATAGTCAGCTATAAAAGGCCCTGAAATGACAATGTAAAACAATTCAAACGAGAAAACTAACGGCCTTATTTCTGTACAAAAATGAACGAAAACAAATATGTAACACATAAACAAACGACAACCACTGAATTACAGGCTCCTGACTTGGGACACGCACATACATACATAATGTGGTGGGGTTAAACATGTTAGCAGGATCCCAACCCTCCCCCTAACCTGGGACAGTGATATAACAGTACAACATAAGAACGAACTATAAAAATCAGTTAAATATGGTCAGTTTTGGTTGATGCTGTCAAATATGGCCAGTTTTGGTTGATGCGGACAAATAATTTTGTTATATGAGTCAGTCTGAGATATCAAAACTACTGAAATTAGTTTACAATTTAAAATTTTGAATAAAAAGAGGACCTGCTGGCACTATAAACTGATGCGAGCATAATTTTGTAGTCATTGTTTTCCAATATTGCTTTCATTTATATTAAACAATCCATCCTGATATAAAAATATAAGTGATTTACTTTGCGGCTATTAAGATTTACATCATGTACATAATAAAGTGCAAATATGGTCAGTTTTGGTTGATGCGGACAAATAATTTTGTTATACCAGTCAGTCTGTGGTATGAAAACTACTGATATTTGTTTATGATGCAATATTTTGAATAAAAAGAGGACATGCTGGCACTCTAAATTGATGCAAACGAAATTAGGTAGCATTGTGTTCCAATATTTCTATCATTTGTATTATACAATCCATCCTTGCATAAAATATTACAGATTTACTATGCGACTATAAGAGTTACATAAAAAAGAACAAATATGGTCAGTTTTGGTTGATGCGGTCAAATATGGTCAGTTTTGGTTGATGCTGTCAAATATGGTCAGTTTTGATTGATGCAGACAAATAATTTTGTTACATGAGTCAGTCTGAGATATGAAAACTACTGATATTTGTTTCTGATGGGATATTTTGAATAAAAATAGGAAATGCTGGCACTCTCAATTGATGCGAAAAAAAATTTGTGGTCATTGATTTCCAATATTGCAGTTATTTGTATGCTACAGTCCCTCTTGACCTAAAATTATAACTGAATTACTGTGCAGCTATATCATGTATATAGATTTACATAAAAAAAAAGCAAATGTGGTCAGTTTTGGTTGATGCGGTCAAAAGATTTTATTACACGACTCAGTCTGAAGTATGAAAACTACTGATATTTGTTTACGATTCAATATTTTGAATAAAAAGAGGACATGCTGGCACTATAAATTGATGCGAACAAAATTTTGTGGTAATTGTTTTCCAATATTGCTGTAACTTGTAGTATATTACAGTCCCTCTTGACCTAAAATTATAACTGAATTACTGTGCAGCTATATAGGTTTGCAGAAAAAAAGAGCAAATAATGTCAGCTTAGATTGATGCGGTCAAAAGATTTGTGTTAAACAGGTCCGTCCGGGTATGAAAACTACTCGTAAACAGATATCGCATTTGTTTACGACTCAATATTTTGAATAAATAGAGGACATGCTAGTACTAAAATTGAGTGCAAACAAAATTTTGAAGTCATTGTTTTCCAATATAATTGCTGTCATTTGTACAATACATCCTTGCCTAAAAATATAACTGGATTACTGCAGTATGCGGCTAAATGTATATAGATTTACATGATGAAGAGCAAATATGGTCAGTTTAAATTTAATTATACCTTCACCACTCACTAAAACATATATGTCATGTCCTGAGTGCACTTTGTATGTCCTGAGTGCACTCAGGAGGTCCTGAGCGGTGTTTAGACGTACCGGACAAGAACGATTTAATTTTAAATGGGGGAATAAATCTTACTAAATGAAATTTGAAATTAGATCGTACGATTTTTTTCACAAATAGGCTATCGCTATAAAGATAAAAGCTTTAAAAAATAATTATTTCAGAATTCCACTCGTTCAAGAAATGTTTTACTGGACAAGAATGAGTTTTAATGGCGCAATATTTTAAAAAAAATAAAATTTGCATATGTAAGCTGTCTATTAATAATGTTCAACTCAATCAGGAGTTTCAAGAAATTTAGGCGGAAAAACAACGATTAAAGTCTATGCAAAAAACTAAGTTGCGAAGCCTACTTTGATATTCTATATAACAAAAATAGTGATTCTTTTTGTAGATTTAGAACTTTGAACACAAACATTTCTATTGAAACTTGTAGATGGCGAAATAATCAGAGAACATTTCATTTGTACTTTATGTAATTCCGGTGATATTGGCTACTAGTTTCATTATGTTTTTGAATGTTCGACAATAGGCAAAAGTAGACAAACGCTGTTAAAATGGGGCTTTAATCTTTAAGGACGCCACATTTTATGTTAATAATGATTTCGATCTATATTTTTTAAATTTTCCGACTTTGTGAAGATTTCTCAATTGGCTTCAATTATTACAAACAAAACGATAAGTTTATTTAACATTTTTGCAAAAACAATATATGTTTATTACTTTTCAAAGGAACCCTTTTTAATGGTTTACCAAGTTTACTTGTATGTGTTTATTAACATCACAAATCACAGTGACACGTAGACAACTTATTTAGCAAAAGTTAATCGTGCATGACTAATAACACATGTACCGCTTAGAAGCAGGGGGTCCAAAATAGGATCGGGAAAAGAACAGGCAAGTGAAATATCATAATTTCAAACATTTAAAGTGCCTTTGTTTGATTATCTATGGTTATATCGATAATCTGAGTACAAATTAGAGTACAAATCCAGACTTTGCTTACATCAGCTTCATCTGAACTTTGGTGGATAGTAATAGTGTAATAGTTGTCTCATTGTCAATCGAACCACATCTCCTTAATAGTATTTTAATTCTGTCCAAAACCAGGAAATTTTAGCTGCAATAGGCATTTATTAAAAAAAAAAACAACACCATAAATCATTTACTTAAAGAGGCCGTTATAGCCTGTTAACTAATTTTCGTTTTTTGGGGGGATGGGGAGGGAAGGGGCATTCACCTACCGTTGAAAAAAGGGGTAGGTTGGGGCGGTAATAGCTTACCGTAAGGTTTTAATCATGGTTCAACTTTATTCTAGTGACTTTTATCCTTGCCAAAGATCAATCTTATTCCAAACGGACATAATTTTTCAGCAAGGTTTACTGTCGAGCGGGAAAAGTCAAGAGAGGACAATATGTCTATACTCAAGTCAACCCTTTGGGTTCAAATAAAAGGGGATAAGGGTAAATAATGATGATACAACAACCCAACGACACAGACAATCAAGAAATTTAGAGTCAACATGCAGTATTTTATAAAAGAGAGATCCCTATACAAAATATTAAGCTAAAAACCGCCCCATGTATAAATAAAGTAAGGAGGTAATTAAATATTACCTATCATTAAAGATATCCCAACAGGCACAGACATTTTGTGTGTGGATGAAAAGTTAAACCATCCCATTTTTTAATCTTAATCAGTGGAAATCAAAACAGGTACATGAAATAAAAAATCAGTACAAGAAAAATACTTCACTATATATATATTAACGGTAGAGTAGATGATGAACGTGGATGATGATGGCTTTATGTCCAGCGGCAAGTTAAATGCATGCATGTTCTGAACGAGATTGACCCGGCCGGGGTTCGAACCCACGACCTCCCGCACCAGAAGCAAAAACACTACTACGAGAAATCCGAAGCTGTCAGAAAAATAGAATATCATACCAAAAAACTGAAGTGCAATAAATAATCCAATCTCAAAGAACTCTCCCTTTCACTTAAGCCAGCAAAAAGTATTTAACCAATTGATATCATTGAAAACATCAATTGAATATCGATGGTTGACTTCAGAGTAAATTTCATGCACGAACGCTTTCTGCACATTAGGTACTCTTGCAACAATTATTTGAGGGATCCGTTAGTGGCCAGCTGTTGCAAGGCTGAATTTCTTTTTTTTTATCCAATATACCCTCATTTTTCAGTGGCATTCCAAGTTTCATGTCCATCCTCACAGTCGACCTTTTATTTTTGCTATGAAAGGCCTACCTATTGTATTTATAATTAATGTGTTCTTGTTATGAACATATATGAAATATTTGCCACAAGACGTAAAACAAACAACATTTATCAAACAACTTCATAAATAATTCCTTGTAAACAGTATACGAAGGCAAGATATTGCACAATGCTATAAAGTAATATTTCCATGTATATGTTTCGATAATTATGGAAACTTTAACGGCCTTTTTTCAGTTATCTCTTTGAAAACCACTACACGGATGAACAGTAATATCTATTTCTTTTTTAATTTTTTTTCTTTCGTTCTTAGATCTACTGTTCACGGTCTATCATTTAAGATTATGCCATTTTATTATGGAACTAAGACATGTAAGAATAGATTTTCAAAGGGTGATTTCTTAGTTAAGACGTATGAAGGAAATGACGGATGACTAAAATAAAAGTGTTTATTTTTATTTAATACATTGTATTTCAATTTAAGAACGATTGTCAATCTTGCCAAAATATCTCATCTATACCAGTTTTGAGCGAGCCACTCAAACCTACATTACTAGATTCTACATTTATTACATTTTTGATACGATTTTATTCATTGAGGTTAACAGGCACAGTTTTGAATTAAGACAAACAAACAAAACAATATTTATTAATCAATCGTACTGGACAGAGAACATTTATTACTTTTTGCATTTGCTTGTCACGTAGTGCAGGCAAAGAACATAATCAAAACCAAACTGAACATTTATCTGATTATTCTCAAGGACCCTATGCATCTAGGTCTGTTTGATTAGAAGTTGTGTTACAATCTGTTTAAATTTTTAATTGTTGGAGGAGATTTACTTAACTGTTTTCGTATGGTATGGTCTTTATAAGATTTCAAGGTCGTCAATAACATGCATGAAATATTTGCCACTAAACGTTCAGCAAATATCAATGAAAAAAATCAATGCATGAAACGGAAATTACCGAAAATAGCCATTGGATATATTGCATTAACCACAACTTTATATGATATTGAAATGTCATTCATTTTGTTTAGTACGATTTACCAATTAGAATGAAAAAATAATGATTTGATAAAAGTAAATCATTTCGGAATCGCTGTGATATATATGAGACTGCAATCCAACAATTCAAGCTAAACAGTTTTTTTTTTGTGTTAATATCTTTCCTATTGATTTGTGATGCTCCTTAGTCTGGACCACACAAATTATTTGCATTGACAATCATAACAGTATTGTAAACGTTTGTAAAATACCAACAAAACTGACAAAACCATCTTAGATGACAAAACGTATCCAAATTTTATCCTATGGGAGAAAATAATAATCCTATAGGACAAAGTTTATCCTAAGGGAGAACAAAGTATCCTACAGGACAAAATTTATCCTAAGGGAGAAAATAAAATCCGGTAGGAGAAAAATTATCCTATGGGAGAATAAACATCCCACAGGACAAAATAAATCCCTTAGGAGGAAAAATAATCCTAAGGGACATTTGTTTCTGAGAAAAAGTAGTTCATGAAAATCCTATAGGATAAAAAAAATCCCATCGGATTTAACACTTTTTTTGAAAATCCTACAGGATTTTAAATCCCGTAGGATATTAATTTTATCCCATAGGAGATAAATTTTCCTATAGGATAGATAAATCCGATAGGATTTAAATATCCCATAGGATATTAGAAATATCCTACGGGATTATGACTTTATCCTATAGGATTTCTCAAAATCCTGTAGGATTTTTAAAAATCCTATGGGAGAAAATAATATCCTACAGGATTTTGTCACTGTTTTCACTCCAGTTGCCGAACCAGGCGAGCCACACCGAATTTTTTTTGTATTGTGTTACCTATCCCCAGGGGTACATTATTGCCAAATTTGATGATTCTACCGTTAAAAAAGTGTGGTTCCAATTTGCACTCATGAGAAGTGCAAATTAATCCAAGAACATGTTCCCAACTCGTTCGTTATGCCCGTGTGTGTAGTGATGTCATAGATTTTAACGAACGTAATCAATGCATCACTAGTAAATTATTAAGTCAGGGATTTCGTTACCATAAATTACGTAAAACTTTTGCTAAGTTCTTTCATAGATACAAAGATTTGATTAGTAAATTTGGCTGTACCTGTAGAAAACTGATTAAAAACGGTATTTCACATCCTAAATTTTACGGTAATATTGTACTTAAAGCGCGGAAATCACTATATGATCCGTGTAAACTCATCGAACCTTTAAATAAACTTATTAGTTCAGGTTATCTTATCAATGTTGTAATTAGATCTTTGAATATAGTTTACATTGGCACTAATATCGATTTTGTCATCAGCAAATCAAAACATAACTAAATTTGTATTCTTTTCAAACGGGATGTTTAAAGACACACCCACGTTCATTTTGATCTATAAAGAGGTTAAACTCCTAACTATCCTACTGTCTGTCGATACATTTATTTTGGCATTGCACTAGTCATGTCTTCTTTGACTGTCCATGACGTTAATATACTAAATCCCTGGGATGTGTTTTAGTTGATTTTAGTCTCTGATGCATGATTTTTATTATTAATTGTTTTGGCTTTTAACTAGCTGTCAGTAACTGCGAGTACTCTCAAATCGTACTTTCTTGTTTATTTGACCTGTTGATACTAATTGTAATGCTTTTTGTTATTTAATGTTATTCAGGGTTATATCTGGTCTATATACCAGCTTTGATAAGTGTTTGGTACTAATATAAATTTCCACTTCGTACTATGAACATCAAAATTATTTATTTTATTAAAATAGTTCCTTTCTCTATTGTAACTGTATACGTATACCTAACAACAAAATTATTTTATTTACCTGTGTTTTAAGTTATTGCAAATGGCTGATATTTTTGTTCGAGCATATTGTTTTTCTTAAATTGTTTAACATTTCATACCGATATAACATTTCACTTTTATTATTCTTCCCTTAGTTTATTTATTTTGAATTTGCATTCTATCATAGGTCAAATTTATTTGTTCAGTGTATGTTCAATGGTGTTACTATGTCCTTTGATTGAGTTAAGCTATTTCAGTTGATATTTTATAGTGTGTCTTTCTATGTTGTGATGTTACACTATTGTTTCGGAAAAAGGGTGAAGGTTTGGTACCATTAAAACGTTTAAACCCGCTGCATTTGTTTGCACCTGTCCTAAGTCAGGAATCTGATGTTCAGTAGTTGTCGTTTGTTGATGTGGTTCATAAGTGTTTCTCGTTTCTCGTTTTTATATAGATTAGACCGTTGGTTTTCCCGTTTGAATGGTTTTACACTATTCGTGTTGAAGACCGTACTTTGACCTATAATGGTTTACATTTATAAATTTTGACTTGGATGGAGAGTTGTCTCATTGGCACTCATACCACATCTTCTTATATCTAATTAATACTTACTTTATGATAAATCATTATTTCTAATGCAGTTACATTTTCTTCACCATAATTGTTTGGGGGATTCATGATTAAATTCCTAAATGCAGAGGAATTTTGACTTTCTCATTATATTAACTTGAACTATTTAAGATACAGGAATTATTGTTTATAAACAGTGGCTTACCTGCCCTGAACATGTTTAAGATATGAATGTATCCTTTTCAACACAAATTCTAACTGATGTTTCAACTTTTTAATATCAACCAGATTTTTTAAAAAGACAACTTTATTTGTGATATACGTACTGAACGTCGGCTTCTTTTTTTATTGGACGCCAGTTAAAGAGAGAATAAGATTTAACTGATGAAAGTCATTCGTTTTCATTCAAAATATAAACCAAATAGATTTTTGTTTTAAACACCGATAATCAATATAATGACTCTATATCTTTCTGAACAAATTGTACCTCGCAAAAAATATATTTCACAGACATTCATCTTTATCAGATTAATCCTTATCTACTTTTAGTTGGTTATATGAAATATGTTTATTGTACGCAGACATTTGCCTTGTGATATGTTTCAAAACCAAAACCTAAAGAGAAAACAATTTCGAGTGTTAAGATTTTGAAGGTTTTCTTTTTTAAATAATAGAAAAATGCAATATTTCAAAACGTTCTTAAGATTTTATAGTTTTAAACACTGAGCAGTAAACGAGATATGTTTTCATTTATTTTCGAATTATTCTACATATAATAGGATTAATTTATATCTGCTTCTTGATATTTATTCAATAACTTAAGTTTATTTTTTTTTATTTTATATTTTTTTTTTGCTTATTTATAAAAATATTTTCCAATTGTTTCTGTGAATTGGCTTTTAGATTATATGAGATAAATGTAACCTTCTCTCTAGATTCACTGGACCTTGTCATGATGTGTTTATCCTTGAGTCCTTCCATATAATAGAAAAACAAAGGATATGGGGCATCTATCCATGAAGCAAAATCAGTACATGCACACACAAAAAAAAAAAAAAAAAAAAACACACAAAAAGCAAAGGAGCAGTGCTATTGTTGCTGTTCTATATAACTACTTGTACGTCTAAACAAGTGACAACTCTACGACAGATCCATCCAATGGATCACCAGTGAAGATGATACACGGCTGAAAACACATATTATATTCATAAATACTCTAAATATCAGCACAACAATGTTAAATCTGCAGATTTGCGGGGAAGCAAATGTTCGTTCTTCCCTCGTCGGGATTCGAACTCATGCTAATGGGGTATCGAGACAACATCGCCTGCACTGTGTCCAGCGCTTTAGACCACTCTGCCACCTAGACTGAACTTGTCCTGTCTAGGTGGCCGAGTGGTCTAGATTTATTAACTATGACCCGACGATAAAATCAGCTATAATTAGGTAGTGTCAAGTCCCGTCAATATATATGTCCCTGCCCAAAGGTACGAGACGAATTTCTTTAAAATGTATATAATAATATGTATATAAACACATTTATTCTTAAACCAGTTGATGGCATGATACGGGTTATGTTCTTCTCATTTCTTTTATGATGGTATGATACTAAACCCCCTAACGGGAGGGATTATACTTGATTTGCATTTGGTGAAGACATAATCGTTCAATCAGTTCAATAGAGGCCTGGAGCTGGCATGTCAGTAACTTCTAGTAGTCCTTTGTTATTTTTTGTATCATTGTCATTTTGCTTTTTTTCATCTGCTACCTTTTCAGGCATCGAACTCGGACGTCTTTTGAACTGAGTTTTACCGTGCGTATTGCTGTGTGTTTGTTTATTTTACATTGGCTAGAGGTATAGGGGAGGGTTGAAATCTCACAAAATATGCTTAACCCCGCCGCATGTATTCGCCTGTTCCAAGTGAGGAGCTTCTGACCTTTGTTAGTCTTGTATGTTTTTTTTAAAGTTTAGCTCATTTATATGTTTCGGAGTTTCGTGAGACGTCCATTTCCACTGAACTAGTAAACATTTTTGTTTAAGGTGCGGGATTTTCTCGCTGTGTTGAAGACCTATTGCTGGCCTTGGGCTGTTTTCTGCTATTCGGTCGGGTTGTGTCTCTTTGACACATTCCCCATTTCCATCCTCTATTTTATATAAACTGAAAAGAACAATTTCAGTTTATTTACAAATGTTGTTTTTTTTTTTTTTTTTTTTTTAAATCTCGTCTCGGACTTGTGGCTACGAGACTGAAACCCAATTCAAAAATAATTTCGATTTTTGCAATTATAAAGGATTTTGTTTTTTTGTAAATAATTCCAATCCGGTCTTAAGATTTGAAAGTTTAAAAACTTGGGACTAAACGAAATATGTATTCATTTGTACATTCAAAGAGAAGGATTATTCTGATAGGATGGATTATAACAAACATTTATTTAACCATTGTCATTACGTCAGCCTATTCATTTACCGTGGATTCTTTTTATATAATCAATGCTTCCTAAATCTGTCACTGAAATGAGCTCACCGAATTATATTCAATTGTTTCCTTTGTGTGTCCAATTTCATTAAGTTTGAATTGGTTAATTTACTGATTTCTCTTCACCAATGGAATTAATTTAAAAACATAACGTTGTACATTTAAATTTTGTAATTTGTAGATGATTTCACTGGGAATCGAACCCCTCCTTGTAAAATGTTATGTGTGACTAACATCAACACATCGACGAAACCTCTCGGCTACCAATGAGTTACAATTAAGATGATATAATTACTATTATATATAAATAAATGAACATATGATACACATCGGTACAACGGACACACAGGGTGTGTACCTTTATATATACATAATAGGCAATCGTAAAGTATCAGTTGGTAGCCGCGAGGTTCACATGGCTAAAATAAATGAGTTAAAGAGTCTAGTTATTGCTAGAGACTTGTCGGTTTAGGTTGAAATCCTTGTATTCTCTTTGTTGTTCCTATTCTTTCGTTTTTGCGTTTTTCTTACTATGTATGTTATTGTGGATATTTTTGCAATAAAAGCTGGTTTTCCCGTTTATTTATGGATTATTATTGGCTATTTCACACATTTGAAAATAAAATGATTACATTCAATTTGTCCAATTTGTTTTATAAATATAATAAGATTTCACCTGTTTTACTACATATCTTTACACATTTGTATTCGCAAATCCATATGAGAGTAAATCGTGATGTGCCTAGAATTAGGATTCTTGCTAGAAATTTCAGTAACATATTTATTATATATACTTGTGAAATTACATCAACACAATAGCTTAAGTTAGAAATACAATGATAAGTATTGATTCATGAAAATCAAACCATTTGCCCTCCGGTCTCATGGTTTCTTTTCAAGAATCAACGCTTATTTATTGTATTTACAATACAGAGTACACTTTTATAATATCATCTCAGCAACTATATATCTGAAATTAAGTAGTCAATTTTCCTATTTACACCAAGATGTCGTTAAATGAAACTGGATACCCTGCATATATCATGCTTTTTAATACCATACAGTCAAATAGCTGAAAGACCCCCATCCTAAATTATTAAAAACTATCATTCTGCGTTGACAATAATATCTTGGTGTAATTAGATACACCAATTTGGTCTAACGCCCTCAAGGTGTATCTTATATTTAAAAGCTGTTCCTCCGATTCTCGATCTAGATATTTAAAAAAAATAATCATTTAATATTTTCATTAAAGTACATGATACATGAAAAAACCTTAAATTAGGTGTAGCCTTTAAATAGACTAGTAGAACGACAATAATCGGAATGTATGATAAAGGTCATTAGTTTGCTCACGAAATTACAAAAATAGTAAAATTCCTTGTTTGTTTCACAATTATGCTATTAATACATTTGTATTTACTGCCACAATATGACTATCAATACTCGTAGACGGACATGATTTTCAAAGCTTTTTTTACGAAAATTATAAAGAGTATTCTCATCATACCCAACATTATCAGTTTGATTTCACCGATTTACATTTTTACAAAACATAAATGTTATGTCATGTTAATAATTGTTTTGTTTTGTTTGGGTGTTTTGCATTAAAGCAAGACAATTACATACGTTTATTGGGATAGAAGTATCATGTGTTCTTTTCAGAACTGGATAAGGATGTGCTATTACAAATTTAAGTGCCAATCTGCCTAAAAATCAGACATTGGTGAAAACCTGACAACCAAAAACCCGCTCAAGTTAACATTGATTTAAGTAGAAATTGTATAAAGGTGAGAATATAACATTAGTGTTTTCCTGTTCTGGTATTTCAAGACACTTGGTTGAAATGCACTAGAAATTAACAATTAAGGAGAGCCAACTCTGTTATTTGTTATCATTTCAACTAAAAGTGATTTAGAGATTTCTCGAATTATTAAACACGCAGAAACAAAGGACCTATAATTACTAACTCTGGATGAGTGTAAGTTGAAATTATCTTTTTTTTTCTGCCATTTTTAAAAATTATTTTAAATTAATTTACAAAACTTACACTTTAACATCCAATCTATGCTTTAATTTGCTGATAACTTTCAAAGAAACACTGATTTGACTGTCTGCTAAGAACTCCTTTTTCTTATTTTATAAGTCCTGTGTGCTTTTTGGATAATTGTTTTTTAAAGGAGATTTTTAACCAACAGTTTTGTAAATGTAAGCTACACATATAGATTTCCTGTTAGCTACACATGTAGTTTGCCTGTTAGCTACACATATAGGCTCCCTGAAGTGGCGCACTTAAAGCATGATTTCTATATGATGTGCCGCCTTTTTCTTCTTGTTAAAGTTGGTTGTAATCTGTGATCCTGCTGGTAGTCGCATTTGGAGGGTTCTATTGTGTATTATATTTTTGCGGCACATGGTTAGGTAGGAAAACGAATGTGCATTAAAAACTGGTTGTCCACCAGCATATATTGTGCATGTATTAAGTCGAGCTATCTGGACTTTGTATGTACGTCTGACTTTTTAAGAAGGGTTCAATGATTGGTTATTGGGTTATCTTTAGTGCTGTCTTATATGTTTGGTGATTCCTGGAAAGCATATATTTTCGAATTACATGCATATTAATTTTCAATACATACTTTTTTACGACTATGAAGATAACATTCAAAGATATTTATTTCATTTTAATATGCACGCATGAAATTAAAGATATATACATTGTACGAAACAAGTAATCTATATGTTTAAGGAATCAGTTTTATAATTTATATATGCATAAAAATTGTGTCATTTTTGTATCCAGTTTCTTTTATCGTCTCAGGCATAAAATCTGAAAAAGAAAATCAGAAACTGTCTTTCCTGTCTTATTTAATAAATAGAATTGAAAAAGCTCTTAATTAATATATAGAATTGAAAAATCAGAAATGTTAGGCAAATATTCTATAACAACAGAAATCTATGATACATTATACACACTCCTTTTTGGTGATTCGTCCATTTTTTTATTGTTTTTTTTTTTTTTTTTGTTGTTTTTTTTTTTTTTTTTTGGGGGTCCGCACATGACCTTTTATTTGTGTTCGTTGCGAGTTTAAAAATAACAAAAACAGACCTGCAAATCAACCTATTTTTTGAGATCAACAGTTCGATCTTTAAGACGGATAGGTTTGGTTCCACTGAATGGTATTTTCACACAAATTGAATTTTATGTTATCTTATCTACTTCTTATTGTTGTGTTTTGTTTTTGTTTTTGCATTACAGTCAGACAATATTTTTTTTCATCCAAAATTGCACTGATCAATACTGTTTTAAAATTAAAAAACCAGACGATGAAAAAGTTAAACACGACATCGAACGCCTTTTAGTTTAAATGGTTTCTATCGTTAAAAAAATCCATGCTCATATATAGGTAGTGTCGAATAACTGCAGATTTTATGTTGAAATATGCTTGTGTGTGTAGGATCATAACTTCGGCAAATGAACAAGTATTTCAAATCTCTTACACAAACAAGTCTATGCAGAGCCGCGTGCTCCATCCGACAGGAATTTCTATAAATTGCAAGTTTGACATTGTAGAATAGATTTTTATCGTGATTACGTACTTGGACGCTACGAATCACTGTCTTATTTATCAATTTATTCTTGGACCCATTGGTGCATTGTCGTGAAAACACTTGGTTATACAGAGAACAAATATGTTGCTGCTACATTAACATTGTAGATATTCTTTTATTGATTCATTTTCATTTACATTTCAAATTAAAAATTTGTAAATTGAATTTGTATAAAACTAACTTGTATTTACCAAAGATTGTCTACTGTCGTCTTGCTGTGTCTTGTATTCCGACTTTCTCTTGATGAATCGGAGGGAGGACTAGTTTGCAATTCCTTCTATCATAAGGTTCTGTTGACTGATAACTGTACCATATTCCACATGGTACATATAGGTCCCCAGCTGCACAATACAGTCTCCTATGATTAGACACCATATATGATTGTACTTGCATCTGTATAGGTACTGTGAATTGATTCACGGAGATGTAATCTTCATGGTTGAGGTCCCTATACGGTAATCCAGACGGTACTAATGCACTGCTTGAGAAGAAGTTACTTTCCTGTGTGCAAAGCTGGTTGTTTCCTGGAAATGAAATGTAAACTTTAAACACAAAAAACAATTCATCATTAGACTCAATATTCGTTCCTCTTATTTCTTACTCTAGCAAGGATGACTGAAAAATCACATATATGTATCAATTTAAAAATTCAGGCCACAATTTTTTCTTTACATGTAATTTTACCCCCTTACTTACTTTTTTTGGCATAAAATATAAAGAAATAAATTTCGAAAGTGTATGCCAAAAAATTGCAAGTTTTACACTGTCCACACTAAGGACTCTATTTGTAAACACCGAAAATCAAAGGACGATAACTGTGTCCCCAGACCAAGATGTGTAATGCTTGACAATGGGATAACTTTCAACCAGATATCAAATGTCGTTGCAATAAGCAACTATAGGTCGATCACCACGCGGTCTTCAACAAAAAGCAAAACACATACCGCATTTCAAACTATAATAGGCCTCGAAATGACAAATGTGAAACAATTAAAACGGAAAAATAATAACAGTCTGACTACTGTACAAAACAATAAATAAACGAAATACAAATATAACTTGTAAGAAGCACAACATTAGAAGAAACTATAAAAATCAGTTGAAAATGGCTTTACTCGTCAGATTGACACACATCACAAACGTAACTAACATAAAACACAACATGCTCAAAATACAGACCTAAGCGTATTCGCATCTACAATAAACTAGTTCAAAGTCAATGGCAACTAATAACATAAATTCTTTATATAACACTTAAATATCAATCATACATCCGACAGCCGATAGAATTAGTATAAAAGATCTAATTAAAGTGTTTAATTGGTAACCTTTAAGATTAATATAAAAAAGAAGATGTGGTATGATTGCCAATGAGACAACTCTCCACAAGAGACCAAAGGACACAGGTGATTTTATTTATGACATTAAAAAAACTGCTACTATTGTCATCTTAATTAAGCAAAACTAAGTCTTGGTTGATCATCATCGTATTGTCCCGCTGCAGTGCTACCTATGCAATATTTGCTTCTATTCTAATCTTGCCTTTCATATAAAGTCAGTTTTTTTCTGGACCATCCATTATAATTGACGTAAATGTTAATGCCATACTTAATAGAAATACGGACATGAAAGAACGGACTCTTCGATGAAACGAAGGAGCAATATTTAATTACTGTTGTTTAGCTCTAATTTGTTTTGTATTGGTAAGCGTATAACTGGTAGGTTATAAATTGTGAAGTACAACGTTCATGGTATACCAGTCAACTTGTCAGTATTGGTGGTTAAAAATATACCTTTTTGTTGATTCTTTTTTGGGGAATGGGTGGTCAGGAAAACATATAAAAATATGCTTGGATTTAAAAATTGTCAGCCTTCTAAAAGCATTTGCATTGATCGTAAATTTGCTGTATTAACATTATCACATGTTAAAGACTCCCAGATTACGATTGTTCCCATAGAAAACCAAGAATCAACATGCGAATCTTGATGTTACTAAAATAGTATAGAATGATTGATTGGCGTTAAACACTGTTATGCTAATTTTTGCCTGTCATTTTTTTTTTATTGGCGGAGGAAGCCGGAGAGCCCGGAGCGAACCATTGACCTTCGGTGGGAAAACTGACAATCCTAGTCAATTAAGAGTTGAGTCGAGTGCACCTGCCTTGTGTGGGATTCGAACTCATAATATCAGTGTTGACTGGCTAGTGATACAGTAGTTTGACTACTTAGACCACTCGGCCACCGATGCCCCTGAAAAATAGTATAAAAATAAACAACTTTGCGATTGACCCCTACACTTTTTTTCCGTAAATGGGTGTATGAGGCTGATATATTTATTTCAATAGTAATAGAGACAGAGGTATTTATTAAGGCAAATCAGCTGGTGTTGCAAAAACATGTTTTGACAATCCTTTTGTCTGCATTTTTAACACTGACTTAGAAAATTTCGTAAAAAAGGATTGAAAAAAACATCACTGTAAATGTTGTTAATTGCTTAAATTAAATGATTTGAATGAAATGCCCATTGTCATATATACAGTTTTAAGTAGCTTAAAATCCCACTTGACTCTTACGAAATTCTGTACACGTTTACATTTTGTACCTGTTAACGGAATATCAGTTTCATCATATAGGAACTTTACATCACAAGAAGAATGTTTATCCTAGGTCGGGGTCTGTAATTCAGAGTTTGTCGTTTGTTGCTGTATACAATGTTTGGTTTTCGTCTGCTGTTTTGTATAAATGTCAGATCGATGGTTTCTCATTTGAATTGTTTTACATATTTTCATGAAGGGTCTTTTCTAGATCTCTGTGTTCAGTGGGAGTTGCTCATTATTGAAGGTCGAAAAGTAACCTATAGCTGATATAATAAGACGTAATTTGTTATCGGGTTGATGTTTATTTTATTGGCAATAATTTCTCATGTCTTTATTTCATTCTAGATCGCAGATTCTTAAATAACTAACAGGAGTGATTTTTCAATAGATATTTCAATAGGTAAAACTAATGTTGCTTACAATTATAAACATTTATTCGTTAATCTTAAGATTTTCTTCTACGGCTTCTGCGCAGACTAGGTACTTAATATTATGTATTATACCTCAGTTATCATTTTCAATATAAAATACGTACACAATATTTTCAATATTTTTTCAAATTGCAAGCGTTGAACTAATCATGCTAATTGACCGGTCAATAGTTTCCAACTATTTGCCCTCGATGAGAATAAATGACCGCAAGCGTCATTATATTTTGCGGAATTTCAACTACAGCTACGGGATTGGCTAACGGGTTTTCATTCGGGCCTATCGGAGTTTATCTTAATTATAAACGTCGATTTCTGAGTAGATCGAACACAGGCCAAGTTTCATTAGACGACGGGATCTTGGCTCAGTCAGGGCGATTTGCGTCGCTTTTCGATTGAAATCTGGAGGAATAATTAACAAAAGAAATGACAGATCAATGAATTCGTTGAAATTATTGTTCTGCTGTTTAATTTATTCTGTTGTTTTGATAAAAATAGAGCTTTAAACTTACAATTGAGCGCTTGTTATTGGAATGCATATTTACAATCGGATAATTGTCATCAGTATGTGTTTGTTGTCTCTTGCAAATGTAGAAATAAATTTAGGTCAGCTGTGTCCAGTCATTGGCATAACTTTGTGTTTGTTGTCTCTGTTGGTAAAATAAAACACTTACTGACTTGATATTCGTAGAAAAGTAAGTTTATTTTCCTTCGGATACAACAATTGCTCTCGGCTACGTCTCATGGCAATAGTTTCACCTAGGGACAATAAACTTACTATTCCACTCATACCCAGTCAATAAGCATCAAGTGATATAGTTTTGACATTTATTCTTCTGTCTCATGATATCGTCTTGAAAACCAAAGAGTTATGCAATCATTTATTGTTTATTAAAAGCGTGTCTGAATTGTCAATATTTAATAAATGAATTCATTTTCTTTCCAAAACAAGTATTGAAAGTTAAGTTAATCAGTTTTAAATCTTTAACTAACCTTCCATGATATTGCCTAATTCCTTATATATTTTTCATGAATTTCAAGCAAACATGTATCCTCATACATTAATATACAAAATCAGGCAGTTAAACAGTGTAAGTATATATAAAATATAACCCCAATATCAATCTTCTTTGTGGACAAATTGTTTTTTAAATCTATAAATAATTATTCATTTTATTGTTAAATCTTGTCATGGGAA
This sequence comes from Mytilus coruscus, assembly GCA_017311375.1. Classification (NCBI taxonomy): domain Eukaryota; kingdom Metazoa; phylum Mollusca; class Bivalvia; order Mytilida; family Mytilidae; genus Mytilus; species Mytilus coruscus. The sequence goes on from JAASAO010000326.1 coordinate 20,417, forward strand.
GTAAAATATGTAGTCGTATCGGTGGAGATTTTACACTCATACCTTTTATTGCATACACAATTGCTTTTCTAAATCAGTTAACTTCTTATACTAAACGATTATTATGAAATAGGGCTACTGCAAGTAATATCAGTCTTAAAAGCTGACTGAATCATCTTGTTTTAGATTATCCTCTGACTATTTAAGCTGTTGTTGAGAAGTACAACAGAGTAATGCAAGTGTTTGCAATGCTATTATAAAAGTTTGCATTTTTCATTCTGGATATATATGATTCGAATTCAAAATTATTCTCTTTTTACAGATAATGAAGATTAAAATGAATTGTTTAAAACGTCGTACAGAAGTAATTAGCTGTTGAGTAAATATCTCATAGCTTCGAAGTTTCAGTACTTTGCTATTTCGTAACATTTCATTTATATAAAAGGGGATATACCAGCTTAAAATTAAAAAAGTAAAATAATATGTAAAGTATTTTAACTATTCGCTGCAATTTTACACATTTTCATAACTTTCTTTTCACCTGTTTAACACACGTTGTTGTTAAGATGATTAAATCATAAATATGATTCGCTTGTTATATACTATAAGATATGTGTTATCTATCTAATTAAGTTTTGTTCCATTTGCAATGGAGACAAGGTTTAAAATTATTACACACCGAGCTATGTGCTAGAGTAGAAAGCGCATCGTTTTTAGAAATTAAAAAACAAATCCAGTTCATTTCAACTTAACGTTTACACTAGTACAAACGGAAAATAGCTTCTCCTTTTCGATTGTTGATCTTATTTGGTGACTTGCATTAGTTAATTTATTTAACGTATACGATGTCTACACATTGATTTATATTTACGATTGATGTCCTTGTACCAATGATAAAACTTTAGTAAAAGATTTGACAAGTTTGTGATTTCAAAAACCCTTGTGTAATAATTTTTCAATTGTACAGAGATTTATTTCGTAAAAGGGAAGTGTTATTATTGAGAGCAAATATTTGTCATCCAAGTCTCAAAAAAATGTCATTAAATATTTGTTCCAGATGTTGTTTTGAATTGTCTTTCTTGATTTTATTCATCAATTGTAATTTTTAATAATACAGAAAAAGGGTCCACAATAAGTGGTGCACAGTAATTCCCCATTGGAATTCTGATAACATGGTGATATATAGTATCTTCATAGCGAACAAACATGTTATCTATTAAAAATTCAAGTGCAGTAATCATGTCAATGCAGTTCCAATCAGCATAGTTCTTTTGTTTGTTGCTGTATACAATGTTTGGTTTTCGTCTGCTGTTTTGTATAAATATCAGATCGATTGTTTCTCATTTGAATTGTTTTACATATTTTCATGAAGGGTAATTTTCAGATATCTGTGTTGAGTGAGAGTTGCTCATTATTGAAGGTCGAAAAGTAACCTATAGCTGATATAATAAGACGTAATTTGTTATCGGGTTGATGTTTATTTCATTGGCAATAATTTCTCATGTCTTTATTTCATTCTAGATCGCAGATTCTTAAATAACTAACAGGAGTGATTTTCAATAGATATTTCAATAGGTAAAACTAATGTTGCTTACAATTATAAGCATTTATTCGTTAATCTTAAGATTTTCTTCTACGGCTTCTGCGCAGACTAGGTACTTAATATTATGTATTATACATCAGTTATCATTTTCAATATAAAATACGTACACAATATTTTCAATATTTTTCAAATTGCAAGCGTTGAACTAATCATGCTAATGGACCGGTCAATAGTTTCCAACTATTTGCCCTCGATGAGAATAAATGACCGCAAGCGTCATTATATTTTGCGGAATTTCAACTACAGCTACGGGATTGGCTAAGGGTTTTCATTCGGGCATATCGGAGTTTATCTTAATTATAAACGTCGATTTCTGAGTAGATCGAACACAGGCCAAGTTTCATAAGACGACGGGATCTTGGGTCAGTCAGGGCGATTTGCGTCGCTTTTCGATTGAAATCTGGAAGGAATAATTAACAAAAGAAATGACAGATCGATGAATTCGTTGAAATTATTGTTCTGCTGTTTAATTTATTCTGTTGTTTTGATAAAAATAGAGCTTTAAACTTACAATTGAGCGCTTGTTATTGGAATGCATATTTACAATCGGATAATTGTCATCAGTATGTGTTTGTTGTCTCTTGCAAATGTAGAAATAAATTTAGGTCAGCTGTGTCCAGTCCATGGCATAACTTTGTGTTTGTTGTCTCTGTTGGTAAAATAAAACACTTACTGACTTGATATTTGTAGAAAAGTAAGTTTATTTTCCTTCGGATACAACAATTGCTCTCGGCTACGTCTCATGGCAATAGTTACACCTCGGGGACAATGAACTTACTATTCCACTCATACCCAGTCAATAAGCATCAAGTGATATAGTTTTGACATTTATTCTTCTGTCTCATGATATCGTCTTGAAAACCAAAGAGTTATGCTATCATTTATTGTTTATTAAAAGCGTGTCTGAATTGTCAATATTTAATAAATGAATTTCATTTTCTTTCCAAAACAAGTATTGAAAGTTAAGTTAATCAGTTTTAAATCTTTAACTAACCTTCCATGATATTGCCTAATTCCTTATATATTTTTCATGAATTTCAAGCAAACATTTATCTTCATACATTAATATACAAATCAGGCTGTTAAACAGTGTAGGTTTAAATTATTTTCCCAATATCAATCTTCTTTGTGGACAAATTGTTTTTAAATCTATAAATAGTTATTCATTTTATTCTTAAATCTTGTCATGGGAAGTAAAATATGTAGTCGTATCGGTGGAGATTTTACACTCATACCTTTTATTGCATACACAATTGCTTTTCTAAATCAGTTAACTTCTTATACTAAACGATTATTATGAAATAGGGCTACTGCAAGTAATATCAGTCTTAAAAGCTGACTGAATCATCTTGTTTTAGATTATCCTCTGACTATTTAAGCTGTTGTTGAGAAGTACAACAGAGTAATGCAAGTGTTCGTAATGCTGCTATAATAGTTTGCATTTTTTATTCTGGATTTATATGATTCGAATTCAAAATTATTCTCTTTTTACAGTTAAGGAAGATTAAAGTGAACTATTTAAAACGTCGTACAGAAGTAATTAGCTACTGAGTAAATATCTTATAGATTCGAGGTTTCAGTACTTTGCTTTTTCATAACATTTCATTTATATAAAAAGGGGATATACCAGCTTAATATAATATGTAAAGTATTGCAACTATTCGCTGCAATTTTTATACATTTTTCATAACTTTCTTTTCACCTGTTTAACACACGTTGTTGTTAAGATGATTAAATCATCAATATGATTCGCTTGTTATATACTATAAGATATGTGTTATCTATCTAATTAAGTTTTGTTCCATTTGCAATGGAGACAAGGTTTTAAAATTATTACACACCGAGCTATGTGCTAGAGTAGAAAGCGCATCGTTTTTAGAAATTAAAAACAAATCCAGTTCATTTCAACTTCACGTTTACACTAGTACAAACGGAAAATAGCTTCTCCTTTTCGATTGTTGATCTTATTTGGTGACTTGCATTAGTTAATTTATTTAACGTATACGATGTCTACACATTGATTTATATTTACGATTGATGTCCTTGTACCAATGATAAAACTTTAGTAAAAGATTTGACAAGTTTGTGATTTCAAAACCCTGATGTAATAATTTTCAATTGTACAGAGATTTATTTCGTAAAGGGAAGTGTTATTATTGAGAGCAAATATCTGTCATTCAAATCACAAAAATGTCATTAAATATTTGTTCCAGATGTTGTTTTGAATTGTCTTTCTTGATTTTATTCATCAATTGTAATTTTAATAACACAGAAAAAGGGTCCACAATAAGTGGTGCACAGTAATTCCCATTGGAATTCTGATAACATGGTGATATATAGTATCTTCATAGCGAACAAACATGTTATCTATTAAAAATTCAAGTGCAGTAATCATGTCAATGCAGTTCCAATCAGCATAGTTCTTTTGTTTGTTGCTGTATACAATGTTTGGTTTTCGTCTGCTGTTTTGTATAAATGTCAGATCGATTGTTTCTCATTTGAATTGTTTTACATATTTTCATGAAGGGTAATTTTAGATCTCTGTGTTGAGTGGGAGTTGCTCATTATTGAAGGTCGAAAAGTAACCTATAGCTGATATAATAAGACGTAATTTGTTATCGGGTTGATGTTTATTTTATTGGCAATAATTTCTCATGTCTTTATTTCATTCTAGATCGCAGATTCTTAAATAACTAACAGGAGTGATTTTTCAATAGATATTTCAATAGGTAAAACTAATGTTGCTTACAATTATAAACATTTATTCGTTAATCTTAAGATTTTCTTCTACGGCTTCTGCGCAGACTAGGTACTTAATATTATGTATTATACCTCAGTTATCATTTTCAATATAAAATACGTACACAATATTTTCAATATTTTTCAAATTGCAAGCGTTGAACTAATCATGCTAATGGACCGGTCAATAGTTTCCAATTATTTGCCCTCGATGAGAAAAAATGACCGCAAGCGTCATTATATTTTGCGGAATTTCAACTACAGCTACGGGATTGGCTAAGTGGTTTCATTCGGGCCTATCGGAGTTTATCTTAATTATAAACGTCGATTTCTGAGTAGATCGAACACAGACCAAGTTTCATAAGACGACGGGATCTTGGGTCAGTCAGGGCGATTTGCGTCGCTTTTCGATTGAAATCTGGAAGGAATAATTAACAAAAAGAAATGACAGATCAATGAATTCGTTGAAATTATTGTTCTGCTGTTTAATTTATTCTGTTGTTTTGATAAAAAATAGAGCTTTAAACTTACAATTGCGCGCTTGTTATTGGAATGCATATTTACAATCGGATAATTGTCATCAGTATGTGTCCGTTGTCTCTTGCAAATGTAGAAATAAATTTAGGTCAGCTGTGTCCAGTCCTTGGCATAACTTTGTGTTTGTTGTCTCTTTTGGTATAATAAAACACTTACTGACTGGATATTCGTAGAATAGTAAGTTTATTTTCCCTTCGGATACAACAATTGCTCTCGGCTACGTCTCATGGCAATAGTTACACCTCGGGGACAATAAACTTACTATTCCACTCATACCCAGTCAATAAGCATCAAGTGATATAGTTTTGACATTTATTCTTCTGTCTCATGATATCGTCTTGAAAACCAAAGAGTTATGCTATCATTTATTGTTTATTAAAAGCGTGTCTGAATTGTCAATATTTAATAAATGAATTTCATTTTCTTTCCAAAAACAAGTATTGAAAGTTAAGTTAATCAGTTTTTAAATCTTTAACTAACCTTCCATGATATTGCCTAATTCCTTATATATTTTTCATGAATTTCAAGCAAACATGTATCCTCATACATTAATATACAAATCAGGCTGTTAAACAGTGTAAAATATATATATAAACACAATATCAATCTTGTTTGTGGACAAATTGTTTTTAAATCTATAAATAGTTATTCATTTTATTGTTAAATCTTGTCATGGGAAGTAAAATATGTAGTCGTATCGGTGGCGATTTTACACTCATACCTTTTATTGCATACACAATTGCTTTTCTAAATCAGTTAACTTCTTATACTAAACGATTATTATGAAATAGGGCTACTGCAAGTAATATCAGTCTTAAAAGCTGACTGAATCATCTTGTTTTGATTATCCTCTGACTATTTAAGCTGTTGTTGAGAAGTACAACAGAGTAATGCAAGTGTTCGTAATGCTGCTATAATAGTTTGCATTTTTATTCTGGATTTATATGATTCGAATTCAAAATTATTCTCTTTTACAGTTAAGGAAGATTAAAGTGAACTATTTAAAACGTCGTACAGAAGTAATTAGCTGTTGAGTAAATATCTCATAGCTTCGAATTTTCAGTACTTTGCTATTTCATAACATTTCATTTATATAAAAGGGATACACCAGCTTAAAATTAAAAAAAGTAAAATAATATGTAAAGTATTATAACTATTCGCTGCAATTTTTATACATTTTTCATAACTTTCTTTTCACCTGTTTAACACACGTTGTTGTTAAGATGATTAAATCATCAATATGATTCGCTTGTTATATACTATAAGATATGTGTTATCTATCTAATTAAGTTTTGTTCCATTTGCAATGGAGACAAGGTTTTAAGAATTATTACACACCGAGCTATGTGCTAGAGTAGAAAGCGCATCGTTTTTAGAAATTAAAAAACAAATCCAGTTCATTTCAACTTAACGTTTACACTAGTACAAACGGAAAATAGCTTCTCCTTTTCGATTGTTGATCTTATTTGGTGACTTGCATTAGTTAATTTATTTAACGTATACGATGTCTACACATTGATTTATATTTACGATTGATGTCCTTGTACCAATGATAAAACTTTAGTAAAGATTTGACAAGTTTGTGATTTCAAAACCCTGATGTAATAATTTTCAATTGTACAGAGATTTATTTCGTAAAAGGAAGTGTTATTATTGAGAGCAAATATCTGTCATTCAAATCACAAAAATGTCATTAAATATTTGTTCCAGATGTTGTTTTGAATTGTCTTTCTTGATTTTATTCATCAATTGTAATTTTAATAACACAGAAAAAGGGTCCACAATAAGTGGTGCACAGTAATTCCCATTGGAATTCTGATAACATGGTGATATATAGTATCTTCATAGCGAACAAACATGTTATCTATTAAAATTCAAGTGCAGTAATCATGTCAATGCAGTTCCAATCAGCATAGTTCTTTTGTTTGTTGCTGTATACAATGTTTGGTTTTCGTCTGCTGTTTTGTATAAATGTCAGATCGATTGTTTCTCATTTGAATTGTTTTACATATTTTCATGAAGGGTAATTTTAGATCTCTGTGTTGAGTGGGAGTTGCTCATTATTGAAGGTCGAAAAGTAACCTATAGCTGATATAATAAGACGTAATTTGTTATCGGGTTGATGTTTATTTTATTGGCAATAATTTCTCATGTCTTTATTTCATTCTAGATCGCAGATTCTTAAATAACTAACAGGAGTGATTTTTCAATAGATATTTCAATAGGTAAAACTAATGTTGCTTACAATTATAAACATTTATTCGTTAATCTTAAGATTTTCTTCTACGGCTTCTGCGCAGACTAGGTACTTAATATTATGTATTATACCTCAGTTATCATTTTCAATATAAAATACGTACACAATATTTTCAATATTTTTCAAATTGCAAGCGTTGAACTAATCATGCTAATGGACCGGTCAATAGTTTCCAACTATTTGCCCTCGATGAGAATAAATGACCGCAAGCGTCATTATATTTTGCGGATTTCAACTACAGCTACGGGATTGGCTAAGTGGTTTTCATTCGGGCATATCGGGTTTATCTTAATTATAAACGTCGATTTCTGAGTAGATCGAACACAGGCCAAGTTTCATAAGACGACGGGATCTTGGGTCAGTCAGGGCGATTTGCGTCGCTTTTCGATTGAAATCTGGAAGGAATAATTAACAAAAGAAATGACAGATCAATGAATTCGTTGAAATTATTGTTCTGCTGTTTAATTTATTCTGTTGTTTTGATAAAAATAGAGCTTTAAACTTACAATTGAGCGCTTGTTATTGGAATGCATATTTACAATCGGATAATTGTCATCAGTATGTGTTTGTTGTCTCTTGCAAATGTAGAAATAAATTTAGGTCAGCTGTGTCCAGTCCTTGGCATAACTTTGTGTTTGTTGTCTCTGTTGGTAAAATAAACACTTACTGACTTGATATTCGTAGAAAAGTAAGTTTATTTTCCTTCGGATACAACAATTGCTCTCGGCTACGTCTCATGGCAATAGTTACACCTCGGGACAATAAACTTACTATTCCACTCATACCCAGTCAATAAGCATCAAGTGATATAGTTTTGACATTTATTCTTCTGTCTCATGATATCGTCTTGAAAACCAAAGAGTTATGCTATCATTTATTGTTTATTAAAAGCGTGTCTGAATTGTCAATATTTAATAAATGAATTTCATTTTCTTTCCAAAACAAGTATTGAAAGTTAAGTTAATCAGTTTTAAATCTTTAACTAACCTTCCATGATATTGCCTAATTCCTTATATATTTTCATGAATTTCAAGCAAACATGTATCCTCATACATTAATATACAAATCAGGCTGTTAAACAGTGTAAGTATATATACATAAACACAATATCAATCTTCTTTGTGGACAAATTGTTTTTAAATCTATAAATAGTTATTCATTTTATTGTTAAATCTTGTCATGGGAAGTAAAATATGTAGTCGTATCGGTGGCGATTTTACACTCATACCTTTTATTGCATACACAATTGCTTTTCTAAATCAGTTAACTTCTTATACTAAACGATTATTATGAAATAGGGCTACTGCAAGTAATATCAGTCTTAAAAGCTGACTGAATCATCTTGTTTTTGATTATCCTCTGACTATTTAAGCTGTTGTTGAGAAGTACAACAGAGTAATGCAAGTGTTCGTAATGCTGCTATAATAGTTTGCATTTTTATTCTGGATTTATATGATTCGAATTCAAAATTATTCTCTTTTACAGTTAAGGAAGATTAAAGTGAACTATTTAAAACGTCGTACAGAAGTAATTAGCTGTTGAGTAAATATCTCATAGCTTCGAAGTTTCAGTAGTTTGCTATTTCATAACATTTCATTTATATAAAAGGGGATACACCAGCTTAAAATTAAAAAAAAAGTAAAATAATATGTAAAGTATTTTAACTATTCGCTGCAATTTTATACATTTTCATAACTTTCTTTTCACCTGTTTAACACACGTTGTTGTTAAGATGATTAAATCATCAATATGATTCGCTTGTTATATACTATAAGATATGTGTTATCTATCTAATTAAGTTTTGTTCCATTTGCAATGGAGACAAGGTTTTAAAATTATTACACACCGAGCTATGTGCTAGAGTAGAAAGCGCATCGTTTTTAGAAATTAAAAACAAATCCAGTTCATTTCAACTTCACGTTTACACTAGTACAAACGGAAAATAGCTTCTCCTTTTCGATTGTTGATCTTATTTGGTGACTTGCATTAGTTAATTTATTTAACGTATACGATGTCTACACATTGATTTATATTTACGATTGATGTCCTTGTACCAATGATAAAACTTTAGTAAAAGATTTGACAAGTTTGTGATTTCAAAACCCTGATGTAATAATTTTTCAATTGTACAGAGATTTATTTCGTAAAGGGAAGTGTTATTATTGAGAGCAAATATCTGTCATTCAAATCACAAAAATGTCATTAAATATTTGTTCCAGATGTTGTTTTGAATTGTCTTTCTTGATTTTATTCATCAATTGTAATTTTTAATAACACAGAAAAGGGTCCACAATAAGTGGTGCACAGTAATTCCCCATTGGAATTCTGATAACATGGTGATATATAGTATCTTCATAGCGAACAAACATGTTATCTATTAAAAATTCAAGTGCAGTAATCATGTCAATGCAGTTCCAATCAGCATAGTTCTTTTGTTTGTTGCTGTATACAATGTTTGGTTTTCGTCTGCTGTTTTGTATAAATGTCAGATCGATTGTTTCTCATTTGAATTGTTTTACATATTTTCATGAAGGGTAATTTTTAGATCTCTGTGTTGAGTGGGAGTTGCTCATTATTGAAGGTCGAAAAGTAACCTATAGCTGATATAATAAGACGTAATTTGTTATCGGGTTGATGTTTATTTTATTGGCAATAATTTCTCATGTCTTTATTTCATTCTAGATCGCAGATTCTTAAATAACTAACAGGAGTGATTTTTCAATAGATATTTCAATAGGTAAAACTAATGTTGCTTACAATTATAAACATTTATTCGTTAATCTTAAGATTTTCTTCTACGGCTTCTGCGCAGACTAGGTACTTAATATTATGTATTATACCTCAGTTATCATTTTCAATATAAAATACGTACACAATATTTTCAATATTTTTTCAAATTGCAAGCGTTGAACTAATCATGCTAATGGACCGGTCAATAGTTTCCAACTATTTGCCCTCGATGAGAATAAATGACCGCAAGCGTCATTATATTTTGCGGAATTTCAACTACAGCTACGGGATTGGCTAAGTGGTTTCATTCGGGCATATCGGAGTTTATCTTAATTATAAACGTCGATTTCTGAGTAGATCGAACACAGGCCAAGTTTCATAAGACGACGGGATCTTGGGTCAGTCAGGGCGATTTGCGTCGCTTTTCGATTGAAATCTGGAAGGAATAATTAACAAAGAAATGACAGATCAATGAATTCGTTGAAATTATTGTTCTGCTGTTTAATTTATTCTGTTGTTTTGATAAAAATAGAGCTTTAAACTTACAATTGAGCGCTTGTTATTGGAATGCATATTTACAATCGGATAATTGTCATCAGTATGTGTTTGTTGTCTCTTGCAAATGTAGAAATAAATTTAGGTCAGCTGTGTCCAGTCCTTGGCATAACTTTGTGTTTGTTGTCTCTGTTGGTAAAATAAAACACTTACTGACTTGATATTCGTAGAAAAGTAAGTTTATTTTCCCTTCGGATACAACAATTGCTCTCGGCTACGTCTCATGGCAATAGTTACACCTCGGGACAATAAACTTACTATTCCACTCATACGTATACCCAGTCAATAAGCATCAAGTGATATAGTTTTGACATTTATTCTTCTGTCTCATGATATCGTCTTGAAAACCAAAGAGTTATGCTATCATTTATTGTTTATTAAAAGCGTGTCTGAATTGTCAATATTTAATAAATGAATTTCATTTTCTTTCCAAAACAAGTATTGAAAGTTAAGTTAATCAGTTTTAAATCTTTAACTAACCTTCCATGATATTGCCTAATTCCTTATATATTTTCATGAATTTCAAGCAAACATGTATCCTCATACATTAATATACAAATCAGGCTGTTAAACAGTGTAAGAATATATATATAAACACAATATCAATCTTGTTTGTGGACAAATTGTTTTTAAATCTATAAATAGTTATTCATTTTATTGTTAAATCTTGTCATGGGAAGTAAAATATGTAGTCGTATCGGTGGCGATTTTACACTCATACCTTTTATTGCATGCACAATTGCTTTTCTAAATCAGTTAACTTCTTATACTAAACGATTATTATGAAATAGGGCTACTGCAAGTAATATCAGTCTTAAAAGCTGACTGAATCATCTTGTTTTGATTATCCTCTGACTATTTAAGCTGTTGTTGAGAAGTACAACAGAGTAATGCAAGTGTTCGTAATGCTGCTATAATAGTTTGCATTTTTTATTCTGGATTTATATGATTCGAATTCAAAATTATTCTCTTTTTACAGTTAAGGAAGATTACAGTGAACTATTTAAAACGTCGTACAGAAGTAATTAGCTGTTGAGTAAATATCTCATAGCTTCGAAGTTTCAGTACTTTGCTATTTCATAACATTTCATTTATATAAAAAGGGGATATACAGTCCCTGTAACGTAAAAGTTAACACTTTTTTCATTCGGGAATCGTACGTACAGCGTTCGGGAATCGTTCGTATAGAGTTCGGTCATCGTTCGTACATCATTCGTATAGCGTTCGTACAACGTTCGGTCAGCGTTCGTTCATCGTTCGTTCATCGTATGGTAAATATCATCGGTTAGGGTTTTGTATATCGTATGGTACATGGTATCGTTAAGCGTTTTATGTGTCGTATGTAACATGGTATGGTTTAGCGTTTAGCGTTTCGTTTATCGTATGGTTTAGTGTTTAGCGTTTCGTTTATCGTATGGTTTAGCGTTTCATCTATTGTATGGTATATCGTTTTGTTAAGCGTATGATATGTGTTTTATTTCAGAAAGTTATTTCAATTATTATTTTGAGTTAAAATAACTTAATATAAAAAATACGGGATAAAAAATTTCAGTTATTACATTGGATTGATTTATAGTTGGTTGCGTACTTGAATATCCCAAACAACTAAACGGATGCCCCACTTTGGCAAGATTTTTTACTGCCAGCCGAAAGAAGACTTGTAGTGACCATATTTATATCCCTTGTCACCCTTTGGACTAAATTAGACTGGAAAGATTGGATTGGAAACATTTCACTTGTCAATTAAAACAAAAAGTTATCTTTATTATTATATTTTTGTTTTATACAAAATGCATAATTCTTGATGTCTTTTGTAATTTTGAATCATTGTGTTAATAACATTTCAAATTTGATCTTATAAAATGTTAAAAAAACTAACCTAAACAATGCCCTTAGTTCAATGGAACGTGAACTATCTATTTTACATAAAACTTTTTAGTCGTAAAAATAGTATTGGTCGTAAACGTTTTATCTTGATTGAGAAACGTTTAGCAATGTAATAAACTTACTTTGAATGTACTATAACTTAATGATTTTGAACTGTATACCATTTCTTACCGATAGAAAAAATCTGCAACTAATATCATTACACTATGGAATACCCTGCTATATAAAACGAAGGAAACATTTCCTTCCATCACATTTTGACATGAGTACATTTGTTGTAACATGAGACCAAATACCGCGAAATATATTAGTCTCTCTCTCTCACCTCCTCCTCCTCCACCAAATATTTCTTTGGTCCAAATATTTCCTTGCGATTGCTGCTATCGGTGTTCAAACTGTTATTTTGACTGTAAAAATGCTTTAGTTCATGTATGAGTAAAATACAGAATGAAAAAATAACTCTACCTTTTTTTTATAACTAACTAACTAACTAATTTTATTCAGTATAAAATCCAGTACAAAAGATCATCGCTGAAATAAATGAAAACATAGAAAAACAAAACAAAAATAAAACATAAAGAGACAACAATTGTGACACTTATAACAAACAATAGACAAAAAACCACTTCAATATTATGCAGTTCTTCCCACTGATGAATTTCTAATCAAAATGCATTTTTCTATATATAAAAGAAATCTGTTGAGAACATCAGTCTCCGAACAGTTCATTAAATATCTAAATTTATCAAAATTAGCTAAATTACAAAACACGGTATAATATTAACAATATCATCATTAAACTTTTTCCTCTCGTCTTGATAGAGGTTACATTCACATATAAAATGAAAATGAACATTTGAACATAAAATGAATATCCATTTATATATATTTATTTATTTTAGAGGTAAGCTTCTGTCCAAGTTTCACAAATTTTAGCGCAAATCATTTAGATCGAATCACCTAAAATAACCAACCAATTGTATTTTAAAAGTTGTTGATTTGTTCTTTGTACGAATACATGAAGTATGTGTCACTGGACGGTATGCATGCAATCAATGATCAAATACAAATCTACAGTATTTATAAACATACTGCAATTGTATATATGAAAGAGACTAAGTAATATAAATATTTATTATTTCACACATATTTGAAGGATCGAAATAATCAGTTCTACAAATGGTTGTTATTGAAAGACTTAATGCAAATTTTACAAATATTACATGCCTCTGTGAAATTTCATATCGACGCACCAAACTATTTCCTTTAATCGTGCATAGCTGATTTTCCGATTCACTTAAGGTTTTTAACGATCTTCGTACTTGTTCATTACATTCTTAAATTAAAATCCTACACTAATTGCCAAAACTTTTATTTTCAGGGTAGACAGCGTAAAAGATAAATGTTAGTGTACAAACGGTGTTTTGAAGGCCGATATCCATTTGCGCTGAAAAAAGAATGAATTTGCGCCACAACTTAATTACACCAATTCTTCTTTTGTGTCACTTTATTTTAAAACTTCAGCATTCATTTGCGCCAATAAAACAAGCATTTAATTGCGCAAATGTTATAGACTTATTTGCAAATTTTTGTTCTTATTGCACTAAGGACAAAAATTTGCACTAAGGACCTGATGGAATGATAGAATTGACACAAAGAACATGGCATATAGAAGGAGACTTTCTAAAAGTACATTTTTTTAAATTTTATAATCATATCTTTAGTAATTGTAAAGTTATTTAATGTTTTATCGACACGCGCCACACTCCGTTGATTGTCACCTGTGTAATCGATAGAAATTCATGTTCGTTTAACCTTGACCCGTTTTGGATCCACTTATAAACTGATTAAACATGCTTATGGTATTTCATTTTTCTCTGTTTTTTTTTTCGTTTGTTTGTTACTGTCGTATTTATTTTGTGGCACGCGCTGATTAAAAGTCATTTAACTTCAAAATAATAATATCGATTGACACCAAACTTTATATTTATGAGTTATATCTTCTTATATCCATGTTCTTTGTGGTCTTAAAACATCGTTTTAGTGTCCTTAGTGCAAAAACTTTGTGCTCAAACCTTTGCGGTATTTCTACACACCGTTTTGATATTTAATTAATAATTGGATTCCCTCCTCTATTTACGGGCTAGTTTCTGAGTGCTGAATTCATGTATGTGATCTTATTTACCATTCAAAATGATTGTGCACGAGTCATCTGTAAATAGCCGTGCAAAGCATGATTTAACAGCGCGCATTATATTCCCATCTAATTTCTCCATTTTTCTCAACAAAAGCCTGGC
>JAASAO010000326.1:40000-102477 GCA_017311375.1 Mytilus coruscus
AAAACCTTTTAATTTTCTTTAATTTTCCCCCCCCTTTTTTTAATTTTTTTTCGGGTTTTTAAAATTTTTTTAAAAAAAATTTTTTTTTTTAAAATTTTTTTTTAAAAGGGTTTTTTTAAAATTTTAAATTTGGGATTTTTTTAAAAAAAATTTTTAAAAAGGGGAAATTTTTTTTTTCCTTTTTTTTTTTTTAAAAAAATTTTTTTAAAAAATTAATTTTTTCAAAAATTTTAATAAAAATTTTTTTTTTAAAAAAAAATTTTTAAAATTTTTTTTTTGGTTTTTTTTTTAAAAAAATTTTTTTTAAAAAGGTTTTTCCCGGAATAAAAAACCCCCCTTAAAAAACCCCAAATTTTTTTTAAAAAAAAAACCCCAAAAATTTTTTTTTTTTTTGGAAGATTTTTAAAAAAAATTTTAAAATTTTTTTAAAAAAAATTTTAAAATTTTAAATTTTTTTTTTAAAAATTTTTTTAAATTTTTTTAAAAAAAAAAAATTTTTTTTTTTTAAAATTTTTTAAAAAAAAAAATAATTAAAAAAATTTTAAAAAAATTCCAAAAAATTTTTTCTTTTTAAAATTTTTTTTTTAAAAATTTTTTTAAAGTTTTTTATTAAAAAAACCAAAGGGGTTTTAAACCCAAAATTTTTTTTTTTTTTTTCTTAACCCGGGAATTTTAAAAGGAAATTTGGGGGTTTTTAAAAAAAACAAATTTAAAATTTTTTAAAAAAAAATTTTTTAATTTTTTTAAATTTTGGGGGTTTTTTTGGAAATTTTTTTTTTATTTTTTTAATGGTTTTAAAAATTTTTTTTGTTAAAAAAAAAATTTTTTTTGAAAAAATTTTTTTAAAAATTTAATTTTAAAAAATTTTTTTTTTAAAAATTTTTTTTAAAAAAAAAAAAAAAATTTTAAAAAAAATTTTTCCCCTTTTTTTTTTTTTTTTTTCCCTTTTAAAATTTTTTTAAATTTTAATTAAAAAAAAGGGTTTTTTAAAAATTTTTTTAAAAAATTTTTTTTTTTAAATGGGAAAAAAATTTTTAAAAAAAAAAAAAAAAAAAAAAAAATTTTTAATGGTTAAAACAAAATTTTTTTTTTTTTTTAAAATTTTTTTTTTTTTTTTTAAAAAATTTTTTTTTTTTAAATTTTTTTAAATTTTAAAAAGGGTAAAATTTTAAAGTTTTTTTTGGGGATTTTTAATTTTTTAAAAAAAATTTATTTGAAAAAAAAATTATTAAATCATCAATATGATTCGCTTGTTATATACTATAAGATATGTGTTATCTATCTAATTAAGTTTTGTTCCATTTGCAATGGAGACAAGGTTTTAAGAATTATTACACACCGAGCTATGTGCTAGAGTAGAAAGCGCATCGTTTTAGAAATTAAAAAACAAATCCAGTTCATTTCAACTTCACGTTTACACTAGTACAAACGGAAAATAGCTTCTCCTTTTCGATTGTTGATCTTATTTGGTGACTTGCATTAGTTAATTTATTTAACGTATACGATGTCTACACATTGATTTATATTTACGATTGATGTCCTTGTACCAATGATAAAACTTTAGTAAAAGATTTGACAAGTTTGTGATTTCAAAACCCTGATGTAATAATTTTCAATTGTACAGAGATTTATTTCGTAAAAGGAAGTGTTATTATTGAGAGCAAATATCTGTCATTCAAATCACAAAAATGTCATTAAATATTTGTTCCAGATGTTGTTTTGAATTGTCTTTCTTGATTTTATTCATCAATTGTAATTTTAATAACACAGAAAAAGGGTCCACAATAAGTGGTGCACAGTAATTCCCATTGGAATTCTGATAACATGGTGATATATAGTATCTTCATAGCGAACAAACATGTTATCTATTAAAATTCAAGTGCAGTAATCATGTCAATGCAGTTCCAATCAGCATAGTTCTTTTGTTTGTTGCTGTATACAATGTTTGGTTTTCGTCTGCTGTTTTGTATAAATGTCAGATCGATGGTTTCTCATTTGAATTGTTTTACATATTTTCATGAAGGGTCATTTTTAGATCTCTGTGTTGAGTGGGAGTTGCTCATTATTGAAGGTCGTAGAGTAACCTATAGCTGATATAATTGGACGTAATTTGTTATCCGGTTGATGTTTATTTTATTGGCAATCATTTCTCATGTCTTTATTTCATTCTAGATTGCAGATTCTTAAATAACTAACAGGAGTGATTTTTCAATAGATATTTCAATAGGTAAAACTAATGTTGCTTACAATTATAAACATTTATTCGTTAATCTTAAGATTTTCTTCTACGGCTTCTGCGCAGACTAGGTTCTTAATATTATGTATTATACCTCAGTTATCATTTTCAATATAAAATACGTACACAATATTTTCAATATTTTTCAAATTGCAAGCGTTGAACTAATCATGCTAATGGACCGGTCAATAGTTTCCAACTATTTGCCCTCGATGAGAATAAATGACCGCAAGCGTCATTATATTTTGCGGATTTCAACTACAGCTACGGGATTGGCTAAGTGGTTTTCATTCGGGCATATCGGAGTTTATCTTAATTATAAACGTCGATTTCTGAGTAGATCGAACACAGGCCAAGTTTCATAAGACGACGGGATCTTGGGTCAGTCAGGGCGATTTGCGTCGCTTTTCGATTGAGATCTGGAAGGAATAATTAACAAAAGTAATGACAGATCAATGAATTCGTTGAAATTATTGTTCTGCTGTTTAATTTATTCTGTTGTTTTGATAAAAATAGAGCTTTAAACTTACAATTGAGCGCTTGTTATTGGAATGCATATTTACAATCGGATAATTGTCATCAGTATGTGTTTGTTGTCTCTTGCAAGTGTAGAAATAAATTTAGGTCAGCTGTGTCCAGTCCTTGGCATAACTTTGTGTTTGTTGTCTCTGTTGGTAAAATAAAACACTTACTGACTTGATATTCAGAAAAGTAAGTTTATTTTCCCTTCGGATACAACAATTGCTCTCGGCTACGTCTCATGGCAATAGTTACACCTCGGGGACAATAAACTTACTATTCCACTCATACCCAGTCAATAAGCATCAAGTGATATAGTTTTGACATTTATTCTTCTGTCTCATGATATCGTCTTGAAAACCAAAGAGTTATGCTATCATTTATTGTTTATTAAAAGCGTGTCTGAATTGTCATTATTTGATAAATGAATTTCATTTTCTTTCCAAAAACAAGTATTGAAAGTTAAGTTAATCAGTTTTTAAATCTTTAACTAACCTTCCATGATATTGCCTACTTCCTTATATGTTATCATGACTTTCAAGCAAACATGTATCCTCATACATTAATATACAAAATCAGGCAGTTAAACAGTGTAAGTATATATAAAATATAACCCCAATATCAATCTTCTTTGTGGACAAATTGTTTTTTAAATCTATAAATAATTATTCATTTTATTGTTAAATCTTGTCATGGGAAGTAAAATATGTAGTCGTATCGGTGGCGATTTTACACTCATACCTTTATTGCATACACAATTGCTTTTCTAAATCAGTTAACTTCTTATACTAAACGATTATTATGAAATAGGGCTACTGCAAGTAATATCAGTCTTAAAAGCTGACTGAATCATCTTGTTTTGATTATCCTCTGACTATTTAAGCTGTTGTTGAGAAGTACAACAGAGTAATGCAAGTGTTCGTAATGCTGCTATAATAGTTTGCATTTTTATTCTGGATTTATATGATTCAATTCAAAATTATTCTCTTTTACAGTTAAGGAAGATTAAAGTGAACTATTTAAAACGTCGTACAGAAGTAATTAGCTGTTGAGTAAATATCTCATAGCTTCGAAGTTTCAGTACTTTGCTATTTCATAACATTTCATTTATATAAAAAGGGGATATACCAGCTTAAAATTAAAAAAAAGTAAAATAATATGTAAAGTATTTTAACTATTCGCTGCAATTTTTATACATTTTTCATAACTTTCTTTTCACCTGTTTAACACACGTTGTTGTTAAGATGATTAAATCATAAATATGATTCGCTTGTTATATACTATAAGATATGTGTTATCTATCTAATTAAGTTTTGTTCCATTTGCAATGGAGACAAGGTTTTAAGAATTATTACACACCGAGCTATGTGCTAGAGTAGAAAGCGCATCGTTTTAGAAATTAAAAACAAATCCAGTTCATTTCAACTTCACGTTTACACTAGTACAAACGGAAAATAGCTTCTCCTTTTCGATTGTTGATCTTATTTGGTGACTTGCATTAGTTAATTTATTTAACGTATACGATGTCTACACATTGATTTATATTTACGATTGATGTCCTTGTATAAATGATAAAACTTTAGTAAAAGATTTGACAAGTTTGTGATTTCAAAAACCCTGGTGTAATAGATTTTCAATTGTACAGTGATTTATTTCGTAAAAGGGAAGTGTTATTATTGAGAGCAAATATCTGTCATCCAAATCACAAAAAATGTCATTAAATATTTGTTCCAGATGTTGTTTTGAATTGTCTTTCTTGATTTTATTCATCAATTGTAATTTTTAATAACACAGAAAAAGAGTCCACAATAAGTGGTGCACAGTAATTCCCCATTGGAATTATGATAACATGGTGATATATAGTATCTTCATAGCGAACAAACATGTTATCTATTAAAAATTCAAGTGCAGTAATCATGTCAATGCAGTTCCAATCAGCATTGTTCTTTTGTTTGTTGCTGTATACAATGTTTGGTTTTCGTCTGCTGTTTTGTATAAATGTCAGATCGATTGTTTCTCATTTGAATTGTTTACATATTTTCATGAAGGGTAATTTTAGATCTCTGTGTTGAGGGAGTTGCTCATTATTGAAGGTCGAAAAGTAACCTATAGCTGATATAATAAGACGTAATTTGTTATCGGGTTGATGTTTATTTTATTGGCAATAATTTCTCATGTCTTTATTTCATTCTAGATCGCAGATTCTTAAATAACTAACAGGAGTGATTTTTCAATAGATATTTCAATAGGTAAAACTAATGTTGCTTACAATTATAAACATTTATTCGTTAATCTTAAGATTTTCTTCTACGGCTTCTGCGCAGACTAGGTACTTAATATTATGTATTATACCTCAGTTATCATTTTCAATATAAAATACGTACACAATATTTTCAATATTTTTTTAAATTGCAAGCGTTGAACTAATCATGCTAATGGACCGGTCAATAGTTTCCAACTATTTGCCCTCGATGAGAATAAATGACCGCAAGCGTCATTATATTTTGCGGAATTTCAACTACAGCTACGGGATTGGCTAAGGGGTTTTCATTCGGGCCTATCGGAGTTTATCTTAATTATAAACGTCGATTTCTGAGTAGATCGAACACAGGCCAAGTTTCATAAGACGACGGGATCTTGGGTCAGTCAGGGCGATTTGCGTCGCTTTTCGATTGAAATCTGGAAGGAATAATTAACAAAAAGAAATGACAGATCAATGAATTCGTTGAAATTATTGTTCTGCTGTTTAATTTATTCTGTTGTTTTGATAAAAAATAGAGCTTTAAACTTACAATTGAGCGCTTGTTATTGGAATGCATATTTACAATCGGATAATTGTCATCAGTATGTGTTTGTTGTCTCTTGCAAATGTAGAAATAAATTTAGGTCAGCTGTGTCCAGTCCTTGGCATAACTTTGTGTTTGTTGTCTCTGTTGGTAAAATAAAACACTTACTGACTTGATATTCGTAGAAAAGTAAGTTTATTTTCCCTTCGGATACAACAATTGCTCTCGGCTACGTCTCATGGCAATAGTTACACCTCGGGGACAATAAACTTACTATTCCACTCATACGTATACCCAGTCAATAAGCATCAAGTGATATAGTTTTGACATTTATTCTTCTGTCTCATGATATCGTCTTGAAAACCAAAGAGTTATGCTATCATTTATTGTTTATTAAAAGCGTGTCTGAATTGTCAATATTTAATAAATGAATTTCATTTTCTTTCCAAAAACAAGTATTGAAAGTTAAGTTAATCAGTTTTAAATCTTTAACTAACCTTCCATGATATTGCCTAATTCCTTATATATTTTCATGAATTTCAAGCAAACATGTATCCTCATACATTAATATACAAATCAGGCTGTTAAACAGTGTAAGAATATATATATAAACACAATATCAATCTTGTTTGTGGACAAATTGTTTTTAAATCTATAAATAGTTATTCATTTTATTGTTAAATCTTGTCATGGGAAGTAAAATATGTAGTCGTATCGGTGGCGATTTTACACTCATACCTTTTATTGCATGCACAATTGCTTTTCTAAATCAGTTAACTTCTTATACTAAACGATTATTATGAAATAGGGCTACTGCAAGTAATATCAGTCTTAAAAGCTGACTGAATCATCTTGTTTTGATTATCCTCTGACTATTTAAGCTGTTGTTGAGAAGTACAACAGAGTAATGCAAGTGTTCGTAATGCTGCTATAATAGTTTGCATTTTTATTCTGGATTTATATGATTCGAATTCAAAATTATTTTCTTTTACAGTTAAGGAAGATTAAAGTGAACTATTTAAAACGTCGTACAGAAGTAATTAGCTGTTGAGTAAATATCTCATAGCTTCGAAGTTTCAGTACTTTGCTATTTCATAACATTTCATTTATATAAAAGGGATATACAGTCCCTGTAACGTAAAAGTTAACACTTTTTTTCATTCGGGAATCGTACGTACAGCGTTCGGGAATCGTTCGTATAGAGTTCGGTCATCGTTCGTAGATCATTCGTATAGCGTTCGTACAACGTTCGGTCAGCGTTCGTTCATCGTTCGTTCATCGTATGGTAAATATCATCGGTTAGGGTTTTGTATATCGTATGGTACATGGTATCGTTAAGCGTTTTATGTGTCGTATGTAACATGGTATGGTTTAGCGTTTAGCGTTTCGTTTATCGTATGGTTTAGTGTTTAGCGTTTCGTTTATCGTATGGTTTAGCGTTTCATCTATTGTATGGTATATCGTTTTGTTAAGCGTATGATATGTGTTTTATTTCAGAAAGTTATTTCAATTATTATTTTGAGTTAAAATAACTTAATATAAAAAAATACGGGATAAAAAAATTTCAGTTATTACATTGGATTGATTTATAGTTGGTTGCGTACTTGAATATCCCAAACAACTAAACGGATGCCCCACTTTGGCAAGATTTTTTTACTGCCAGCCGAAAGAAGACTTGTAGTGACCATATTTATATCCCCTTGTCACCCTTTGGACTAAATTAGACTGGAAAGATTGGATTGGAAACATTTCACTTGTTAATTAAAGCAAAAAAGTTATCTTAATTATTATATTTTTTGTTTTATACAAAATGCATAATTCTTGATGTCTTTTTGTAATTTTGAATCATTGTGTTAATAACATTTCAAATTTGATCTTATAAAATGTTAAAAAAACTAACCTAAACAATACCCTTAGTTCAATGGAACGTGAACTATCTATTTTACATAAAACTTTTTAGTCGTAAAAAATAGTATTGGTCGTAAACGTTTTATCTTGATTGAGAAACGTTTAGCAATGTAATAAACTTACTTTGAATGTACTATAACTTAATGATTTAGAACTGTATACCATTTCTTACCGATAGAAAAAAATCTGCAACTAATATCATTACACTATGGAATACCCTGCTATATAAAACGAAGGGGAAACATTTCCTTCCATCACATTTTGACATGAGTACATTTGTTGTAACATGAGACCAAATACCGCGAAATATATTAGTCTCTCTCTCTCACCTCCTCCTCCTCCACCAAATATTTCTTTGGTCCAAATATTTCCTTGCGATTGCTGCTATCGGTGTTCAAACTGTTATTTTGACTGTAAAAATGCTTTAGTTCATGTATGAGTAAAATACAGAATGAAAAAATAACTCTACCTTTTTTTTATAACTAACTAACTAACTAATTTTATTCAGTATAAAATCCAGTACAAAAGATCATCGCTGAAATAAATGAAAACATAGAAAAACAAAACAAAAATAAAACATAAAGAGACAACAATTGTGACACTTATAACAAACAATAGACAAAAAACCACTTCAATATTATGCAGTTCTTCCCACTGATGAATTTCTAATCAAAATGCATTTTTCTATATATAAAAGAAATCTGTTGAGAACATCAGTCTCCGAACAGTTCATTAAATATCTAAATTTATCAAAATTAGCTAAATTACAAAACACGGTATAATATTAACAATATCATCATTAAACTTTTTCCTCTCGTCTTGATAGAGGTTACATTCACATATAAAATGAAAATGAACATTTGAACATAAAATGAATATCCATTTATATATATTTATTTATTTTAGAGGTAAGCTTCTGTCCAAGTTTCACAAATTTTAGCGCAAATCATTTAGATCGAATCACCTAAAATAACCAACCAATTGTATTTTAAAAGTTGTTGATTTGTTCTTTGTACGAATACATGAAGTATGTGTCACTGGACGGTATGCATGCAATCAATGATCAAATACAAATCTACAGTATTTATAAACATACTGCAATTGTATATATGAAAGAGACTAAGTAATATAAATATTTATTATTTCACACATATTTGAAGGATCGAAATAATCAGTTCTACAAATGGTTGTTATTGAAAGACTTTATGCAAATTTTACAAATATTACATGCCTCTGTGAAATTTCATATCGACGCACCAAACTATTTCCTTTAATCGTGCATAGCTGATTTTCCGATTCACTTAAGGTTTTAACGATCTTCGTACTTGTTCATTACATTCTTAAATTAAAATCCTACACTAATTGCCAAAACTTTTATTTTCAGGGTAGACAGCGTAAAAGATAAATGTTAGTGTACAAACGGTGTTTTGAAGGCCGATATCCATTTGCGCTGAAAAAAAGAATGAATTTGCGCCACAACTTAATTACACCAATTCTTCTTTTGCGTCACTTTATTTTAAAAACTTCAGCATTCATTTGCGCCAATAAAACAAGCATTTAATTGCGCAAATGTTATAGACCTATTTGCAAATTTTTGTTCTTATTGCACTAAGGACAAAAATTTGCACTAAGGACCTAATGGAATGATAGAATTGACACAAAGAACATGGCATATAGAAGGAGACTTTCTAAAAGTACATTTTTTAAATTTTATAATCATATCTTTAGTAATTGTAAAGTTATTTAATGTTTTATCGACACGCGCCACACTCCGTTCATTGTCACCTGTGTAATCGATAGAAATTCATGTTCGTTTAACCTTGACCTGTTTTGGATCCACTTGTAAACTGATTAAACATGTTTATGGTATTTCAATTTTCTCTGATTTTTTTTTTCGTTTGTTTGTTACTGCCGTATTTATTTTGTGGCACGCGCTGATTAAAAAGTCATTTAACTTCAAAATAATAATATCGATTGACACCAAACTTTATTTTTATGAGTTATATCTTCTTATATCCATGTTCTTTGTGGTCTTAAAACATCGTTTTAGTGTCCTTAGTGCAAAAACTTTGTGCTCAAACCTTTGCGGTATTTCTACACACCGTTTTGATATTTAATTAATAATTGGATTCCCTCCTCTATTTACGGGCTAGTTTCTGAGTGCTGAATTCATGTATGTGATCTTATTCACCATTCAAAATGATTGTGCACGAGTCATCTGTAAATAGCCTTGCAAAGCATGATTTAACAGCGCGCATTATATTCCCATCTAATTTCTCCATTTTTCTCAATAAAAGCCTGGCGGAATTTATAATCTTCACAACCACGACAGGTTTCAGACCCTCTATCAGACTCTATCTTTTTTAAAACAAATTCAGACATCCTTTCAAGTGAGTATTCTTATTTTACATGTAAATAGGTTAATCGTTTGAGGTAATTATGGCACAATTAAGTTCCACTTATTGGCGCATTTCATACTATAAGAAAAGAAGAGATGGGCGCGATTCAAACCTTTTTAAAATGGTAGTTGGCGCAAATTACACCCTAACCGTTCTGACAAACCGGTAATTTCGTCGCCCGGGGATATGAATTTGACATTAATCTTCCTTCAATAACTTTACAATACGCAGCCGTGACGTCATTTCCGTATATTGTAGATAGTACGTGTGATATTTAAACCAGAAATACCCATTCAAGTGAATTTTATCTTTTAGGGGACTTCATTTCGGGTAACATTGAATATAAATAAAAATAAAATTACAATTAAAAAATCGATAATAATAAGTTCATTTGTTAACTTATGTTATTACTTTATTTCATGCATCTTATTTTTGTATTCTTTTTTGGCGTCAATAACTTAATTTTTTAAACTGACCTCTTCATCAATCGAAACGCATAAATTTTAAACCTAAATACAATCACACGGCATTGAATGTTTTCTCCAGCTCTAAACTAGTTATAGATGCCTCTTAATTTTATTTTTCTCGTTGGGTTGATTGTCCATTGACGTTTACGCCATTTTTTTTTTTTCAGTATTTGTAAAAGCCGCTCATCGATCAATTTCACAAGAAATCTAATGAGAAAATACTCGTAAGTCATGAACATTAAAGTATAACTTGCTATCAACTTTTGTAGTAATATTGTTTTGTGAAGAGAGCCCTTTGGACACTTCATCGTATACGCACAAAGATAAATTACATGAAACACTTTTAAGCTGTTTAAATCATGCAGTGAATTTTGAAAATATGGTTTAAAAACCGGTTATTTCTGTTTAATACTTTTCTGTCCCTTGTTTTAATAATTAAGACACGTGCCATCGGTTATACAACTAGTCAGCCATGAATAATCTCAAACAACAAATTTTGTGTTGGTTTGTCATAATTGCTCATCAATGTCGTATAGTTTTCGGCAATATTGTAACAATAAGGGTTTATCCTTCAGTATTTTAAAATTGCTTTAGTCATTTAATATATATTATTTTTGTTGTTCGTGTATAATATTTTTAGATTGATTATATAATTGCATCATTTTGAAGCATTATTTATATAATTATTTAATATTTATTCAACTTGCATACTGATTTGATTGGCCAATACATGTAACTGTTTAAACACATGACGGCATAATAATATTATACATGAGCGTTTTGGAAAAATTCGGCAGATATTTAATCAACGGCTTCAAGGAAAGTTTTTCTTGTAGGGTAAAAGAAGGGGAAATAGACCTCTAAGGAGTAAAACTTTAAAATTGGTAATCTTTTAAATTGTTTAACTTTTCGTATTCAGGCTTTCTCCTCAATTGTTAATATGGAGAATCGCGTTTTAATACCAGATCTTTTATCATTGTTTCTGTTAAATCAAAGACATGTAATACATGTATTCTATTTTCTGGATAAACTTATTCACAATGATATATGGAAATTCAGGACGATTTAGAAATTGGCATGTTGTGTATTCACCTTTCTATTGGTAAACACTATTATATGTTGCCCACTGATGTCTTTATGTGTTTTTGTTGTTTGATTGCTGTCTTATTGTCGTTAAACCCTACTGTTTAAGTTCTGTTTAATGTACGTTTAAATCGGTTTAAAACAAACTGAGTTTTGCTCAGAGGAAGAGTAATAGACCTTTTCAACAACTCTCGAAACCGACTATTGACACCTACAGTTTACAGAAGAAATAGAGGGTCTTATCAAAATAAAAATAATTCAGGTATAACATGCATGTAACATATACGTATTACTGCATATCCGATTTGAACGGTATTTATTTTAAAAGAATGGATGTTGTGCAAATAGCTATAATTGTTGATTTTCTGTGTTTTCCCTTTATTTCATATAATACCTATCATATGTAAAAAAAAAAAAAAAAATTATAAACCATTTCACTTTCAATTCTGTAAAACTTTAAAAATACTCGGCAATCTATTCATATCCGAATCTATTGTTTCTTTGGTAATATGATTATTGATATCTAGTACGAATTTTCCATGGAAGACTGCTTCGCCTGCCGATAGCCGTTAACTCGTTTTGGAATGTTATTTTATGACTCTACATTTCATCTACCCCATAATAACAAAGTTACGGATAGGACATTGTAACGGGACTATCTGTCTGTCCGTAACGCGTCCGAAACACACTTGTGGGCATTGTAGAGGTTGCGTCTCAACAGATCTTCACTATAATTGTTGTAAATGTTGGTCTTTTCTTTTTAGCCATGGCGTTGTCAGCTTATTTTCGACTTTTATCATATAACTTTGGTCTTCTATGAGAAAATTGGCCTTTATAGTTGTTACCCAATTTTTTTCTTTCTTAATTTTCCCTTTTGTTGATCTACCCTTTGGTTTTGTTCTCTTATCTTGTTTTACTATGCGGCCCAACGGTCTTTTTTTATTTCACTATCCGTTTATATAGGTAAAACCCCGCCGCATATGTTATGCGCCTGTTCCAACCCCGGAATATGTTGGTCAATGGTATATTATTTTCTCGGTAGAATTTTTAGTTTACAATATTATGCTGCGGCATTGGATTTTGTCGGAGATGTTCAAATCTCGCGGCTTGGTACTGATTTCCCGACAGTATTGGAGATCACGCGGTAACTCTAAATGTCTGTTTTATGTGTTGCATTGTGTGATTTTAAGCTTTATTCGTGCCGTCTCCATTGTCCGTGCCTGCCTTTTCTCATTATTGTCAAAGTCTGTTTTGTGCCATTTGAATTAAAAAAATATAACCAAAATATGAAATAGGACATTCGCATTATCTAAATGTTCTGTACAAATTGTCACTGAAAACACATTTAAAATGAACATAGCATGAGTGAAAAAAAAAAAAAAAAAAACGTTACAAAGTATACATTGTGAAGGCATCCGAGGCAAAAGATAACGGACTACTTGAAATTTTAATGGTGATACACAGCACAGCCCTACATCGTGCAGTTTAGTTCGTGTTTCTCAAACGTTTTGTGTGCACTGATGCATGGTGTTGATCGTTTTTGTTAGTTTGTCAGTTCCTCTTCAATAAGGAGTTTGAATTTCCAATTAATAGCATCTGTCTCTGGGTCAAACAGGTGCTCCGAGGTGGAAATAACTAAGAGAAGAAGAAGACAACCTAGAACACTGACACTGATGATTAAAACATTTCTTCAGTGGTGCGAGTTTATGGTATAAATAATTGTCTGTTTACATATTTACAACTTATATTTTTTTCCATTTTGCTAGCTTAAAGTAACTAGAATCTCATCTTCTAAAAATATAGAATAGAATATTAACGATTTTCCTGTTATTCATTCATGAGGGTCTGAATGGGGGTCCCTCAACTCTGAATTCTCTTATTTTTTAAATATTTTTCTCTATTCTTCTTTTATCTTGCCCATTATTCTCTATTCTGTTTTTTATTTTGCGCATTGTTCTCTATTCTTTATTATAATTTAGTACCCCAGTATTCTCTATTCGTTATTTTTTGGCCTATTTTTTCTAATTTATTGCCCATGATTCTGTAGTATTGGTCCATTTATGTCTATTCTCTAAACCCCATCCAGACTCTTATTCAAACTCAATTTAAAAATAAAATTAAAGAATTGAAATCAGTAAATAGTTTATAACCAAAACAAGAAAAATATCGTTGAGGTAAATACAAATAGGCACACATTTTTTTTTCAATTCAGAACTGATAACAATTATATTCAACCGTTACTACTTTTGAGACGACCGCTCACATCTTACCTGTTGTAGTCGTTGTCAACTGTAGGTGCAGATAATTGTGGAAAATGTCTAGTAGAAAAGGTTTGTATATAAATGCTAAGTGCAAAGTAAACAATAAAAAAAGTTTCACTTTTCAATTTTCAACTCCCCAAAATTTTGAACTGTATTGATTTTGAAGACGTGTCTCATCTAAACGAAGTCTGAATGGTCTCCAACTTACCAGTATATTGTTTCCATGTTTGGCACATACCTAAATATAAACCTCATCACATTTGATCCCAAAATTATCAATAAAATTGAATTTGTCGTAGTAAATTACATTGAGAACAAAACAAATCAAAACCAGATTTGAATTATATGGAAATTCAATTTTTTTTAAAGAAATATGAAGAAAAATAATAATTATCTTGTTTGACTTTGAAACACGGAGTTAATACTTTAAATTACATTGTGCACAAAATATCATAAAATCTTCCTAGGAATGAGAAACTCTTTCTTCATAGAAATGTATGAAATAGTTTACACTGGACATTAAACAACCAACAATCAATCAACTAAAATATATCCAAGGAATTATTATTATGCATGTACATGTATATAAATGCCAGGTACCATATAAATATATTGAATAATCAACAAAATATAGTGCTGTCAAAAAGAAACATTATCATTAGGATATCAAAATAATTCACGGTTTTTTCAAAATGATTAGCAAACAATCCGCTTTCCGGAGCATTTTCAGTTTCCGTGCTATCGCTCCGTGTCGGTTAATAATTTTAGAATAAAGTTAATAAATCGATCTACGTAACACACTATATATATATATAGAAGTCACAGAAAACATTAAACTTATAGATGGCGGAAAAGAAATATACGAAAACAACAGGTATAATGTGCATGCAGTCTCGCAAATAATATTTAAAAAATGACATTTAATTTATAAAACTTAGGAATTTAATTTTGTGTTTTGGTGGGATGTTGAAGTTTCTAGAATATAGAAAATACACGAGAAAACCTCTTAGTACACCATCAAAATGTGATTGAACAAGAAATTGCGAGGACGTTATGCTTATCAATTTACCTTTGAAATGATTTTTAGCAGAATGTTATATATATAATTTTAAAATTGGTGTTTTCTTTGTGAAAACAAAATGGTCCTCAAGCTAAATGTCATCGTCAGATGTCTAGTGTCTCATAAGCCTATCTAGTCTGGGTATTTGTCTTATTTTACTATTGTGAAATGTATATTACAAATGTATATAATTTGTATATAACTTGGTAGACAAGTATGTGACACTTGAATAAAATAAATTCTCTCTGTATAATGGAAGGCGCTAAACACTTTAGAATATATACCAGCTGCTGGTTCTTTTACCTGGACACAGATCTTATTACGTAACAAGTACGAATGTCAAATTATCGATATGGTATATTCAGAAGAATATACATGGTATCTCTGGACTGGGGTATTTAAGATATTTTGATCTGACAATGAATTTATTTGTGTTTTATGATAAAAAAATGCACATAACCATCGTATTTTCACAAAATCTTTAAAATGTGTTGACGTGGAGCATTTATATATATTTTCAAAACCGGAGACAAATCACTGATTTTCAATTATAGATCAATCTCATTATTATCAGCAGTGGGCAAAGTATTTGAAAAAATTGTATTTAAAATGTATTTAGAAGTTACGCACGTTCCCAATAAAACTATACGCTTTTGACGTTGTTCGAAAGAAAATTTCAAACGTTAAAGCTTACAACCTACTTATGTGAAAATGCCGCTTAAAAGACCGTAGAATTTACATTCTTCCAACAAGTATTAATTTTGCCGAGATTTTCTAAGTTGCTTCTTTATATGCTTTCATTTTTTAAGCTGGGCTTAGCATTAATAAATGCAAAATTTCATAGAATTAAAACAAAATTTTACACATGCAATTTTTTTAATTTTGCGATAAATTGTCTCCAACAATAATATTTAGCACTGAATAACAATTTGATGTCTTGTAATATGATTTAAAATCTGTTTTGTATATTATTAAGCGTCTTTTATTTTCAAAATTCAAAATGTTTTGAAACTTTAAAACTGAGTTTGACACTATGAGTGAAACAAATGCCGGAAAATCTGAGGCTACATGTACCTCTAAGAACGAGCGTGCTTCCAACATATCACATTGACTGTCTTTGCTTATAACCTTTCATGTCTTATTTTCTTAATTTTCTTTTTACTATTTGTGTATTATCAGTTTCTTCTCTTTCTTAAAATGTAGCAATGTTCTCCTTGCCAGAAGACGTCTCCAATCTTGGATAGTAAAATTTATATTATTTAAGAAGTACGCTTTGTTCATTTTTAATAAAAGTGGCTTATATACTAGTATTATAATCAGTAGTATTTATTTTATCAGTTAATACTCGAATAAGTCAACAATCT
Source organism: Mytilus coruscus (assembly GCA_017311375.1). Taxonomy (NCBI): domain Eukaryota; kingdom Metazoa; phylum Mollusca; class Bivalvia; order Mytilida; family Mytilidae; genus Mytilus; species Mytilus coruscus. Next base: position 56,084 of record JAASAO010000326.1, read on the forward strand.
TAATATCAATTACGATTTTATGGAAAGTATTTAAAAGTGCATTAAGTTTGAAAAAGAAATACGTGCTCTTATGATGATGCCATTGTCAACTTTCAATATTTCAAGGTTAGTCAGGGGTCTAATTTTTTTTTAAAGAAAATGTTTTCATTGATTACAATTTTAAATCAGGATTGTTTTATCGGGCAAATAATTAAGAAAAATCATTTTATGAAGGAATTTACACATTTTGTACAGTAAATCAGGCCGTGAGTTTTTCTCGTTTGAATTAGTTTACATTTGTCATTTCGGGGCTTTTTATAGCTAACTATGAGGATAAGGTTTTTCTCATTGTTAACGTCTTTGTCATCTGGTCTTTGATGGAAGTTTGTCTCGTTGGCAATCATACGGCCACATCGTCTTCTTTTAATAATTACAATAAATTGATCTATTCTATGATTTATTAAGAAAACGAGGACGACGATTTCGTATTGTTTTTGCTTTCGGAAAACATATATTTATCTGAAATATTTTTTCACAAACAAAAGCTTAAAATAAGTGACGGCGACCCATACTTTTTATTATATGTTTGAAATTATAGAATTTGGCAAAGTATGGAAAACTCTTTTTACATAGACCAATATCTACCTAAGAGATTAACAGCAGGCCGAAATCTGATTTTTAAATATATACTTACTTTTAAGTGACCAGATGTGTATTTTATAGTAACTGCTATATATACACATGGATCAATGTTTTCTGAAATGAACAAATATGGATCAGGAATGCATTTCATGCACTTTTATACTATAAATTATTTTGATTTAGCGCTTCCATTTCTAATCAACATATTACTGAGTATCGGTTTACATTAAATCTTCTTTGACATTTTTTAAACCATTTCCAAACGGATATTTTTCGATTTCAATGGTTTTGGTTTTGTTTTACATTGTTTTACAAGTATAAAATCAATATTCAGGCCATGTTGTGTTCTGCGAAAATAAAACAAAATCTACTGTATTCAAAATTGAAAATTTGCACACAGTAGATTAATTGGTTTATTTATTTGGTGTCTAACGCCACATTCGTCACTAGTGTTTATTTCATGGCGGTTTTATTGGATGAGGAAGCCGGAGTGCTTGAGGTAACCACCGAGCCACACTGCAGGCATTTTGAGGTTGATTTAATGATAAAGAGGAAAATGGTATGTCAATTTGTTATCTATACAATCAAACCTGCCGAAGAAACCACCCGTAGTCAGCAAAAACTGTGTTATTAGACCATTAATTGTAGGTCCCTATGTAGTGCATTCCATATAGATTGAACGTGTAAAGACCATCAGTCATATGAAACCACAATTTTGCTCTCCTTTAGTGGTCTCTTAAGACAGTTTTCAATATATACACAGCGGATTCAATGTAGTCTATTTATTAGAATTTGAATTCTCTCTTCCTTTTTTATAAATTGGATATTCATGTGAAAAAATAAACTTCACGCAAAGTATACGCTTTGAAAAATAAGGAAATGAAGAAGTTTTGGAAGATGTGTGATCCAATAAACGGGATTTATTTTCGAACGAGTTGGGAGTGTCTGTAAATTAATATACTGGAGCCTAATACATGTTTGTGTGCAATCCATCATATTTTCGGACAACTATACTCTCTCTCTCAAATAGATAAAAGAAAAGTTTCAATCTGAATATACTAGTCTCATCGCATGCCTATGTAACAGGCAACTATGTTGGAGATTCGAGATGTAATAAATTATAACCTTCTTTTTCATACATATGACTAGCGATTGTTCTACTCACAGTAGATAAAAAAAAATGATCGTTAGCTTTACTGAAATTCGTGATATACCATTTTTTTTTTTTTTTTTTTTTTTGTTAGATGAGTCGCTGACACAAAAAATGATTGCAGGTTATACTGAAATGTTCATGACTAAGGAGCACTTTTTCTCATAAAATTTTTTTGTGAGATATTTTATTCATGCATTTAGCTTCGACTCTTTTAATAGCAACGCTAGGAATTAGGGATTTGGTGTACAGCTTGATTTAGAATCGTTTATAATCTGGCTTAGAGGATAATTAAGATTAGCTCACTTTTGATCGCATTTTCATTTTCAATGTATCTTGCCTTTCTAAAAGTGAGAGTGTGATCATATGTAAACGGTTGACTGCGGATCATTGTCTTTATGCAGCATCCGAGTTAAATATTTCGACATCTTAAATCCTTGATACAATGCGGATCTATATATGAATGCATATTAGACGAGAAATTTATCTTATATAGATCAGACCATTTCATGAAATTATTTTATGCCAAATATGCAAGGAAAGTAATATACAGTTTAGCGTTATTATAACGCGAACGTCAAATTGAGGCTATGGGGACATGTCATTGGACATCTTAGATCGTTTCTGATTTTCTATCTGCAGCTCAAACAAAAGTACATATCATGGTGTGAAAATTTGAGATCTATAGTAGAATTTCGTTTGATAAAAGCCTCCTAATTATACTTTGAATTATTTTGTCCATCAGGACATTTTATTGGACACGGGAAAACTGACGATGTTTTTAAAGTAACACCGCAGTTACATAATGATGACATCAGAGAGCTTCTTTAGGACATGTATATATTTTCTGATATTATTAAAATCCATTTCAACCGTTAAATCTTATAAAAGTGAAGGCAGAAAGTTTGTGTACGGGTTGAGTAGCTAATTTGGACATTTTTCTCTTCCTTCTCTAAACTCTTCTGACGATCTTCCTTCTCTGAATTTGAATAACCCGCCATCTATCGTATATTTCAAAGAGACACCAATACCGTGCGCAACGTTTTAATCACTTAATTAGTTATATTTCAAATAGAAAAAAGCGTTTCACCTTTTGAGAATACTAATGCAGGAGTTCCACAAGGCTCTGTATTGTGTCCCCTACTATTCCTTATTGATGTAAATGACATAGCTGGTAATTTGATAAGTCTAACTCGATTGTGTGCTGATGAAACATCCCTTTCTTATTCAAGTAATAGTCCTTACACAATAGAGGATGTCTTAAATAGCGATTTAGAACAAATCGTAGCAGGTCTTAAGATTGGCTTATTGATTTTAACCCTTACAAGACAAATGCTATGCTATGGTTGTACTCAACAAGATTCCGACAATTTAGAACATGTTTAGTTAGAAGCAGGAATATTAATAACTGGGTTGCCCGTGTTTGCTAGTCGGGAAGTTATATATTTCAAGTGAAACAGGCTGACATTTGCTAGTGGACAGAAGAAAGTCCGGAAAGCTCACTATGTCCTATTCTTTATATAATGGGACTGCCTCTACGATTTAATACCACTTTTGGTCAAATATCTAATTATAATTTGCGAAACAGTAATAATTATGTGATACCCAGTTATAGATAGATATAACCAGAAAATCCTTTTTCGATCTACTACTATTGAATGGAATAGTCTAAACCCCGACATACGTACGTCCAGAAATATGAATATATTTAAACGAAAGATGAAGTATAAATTGATACAGACACCTAAAGTGGCGTAGCTAGGCATTTTTTAGTGTACGCCCGAACTTCGAAGAGGCGCCTAGTGGCCGCAACATACCCCAGCGTGTCCGTGACAGAGCTAGTGTACAAGGGTTCCAGAGATCGAAGCCCCAGGAAGCTCACACGTTATCAAGAAAGATATACCGGTATCATCTTTTAAAAATCATCAATAGCAACATACTTCAGAGACGTATTTGTTTATTTCTTATCTTTACTGTATGCAAAGTAAAGTAAAGAAACTACCATAGATTTGTTATTAATCCCAAATGCTTGATGGGTACAAATGCAGTATTCAGGACTTACATTTTGCATTAAACCACATTTCAACAGAAATTGGAAAAATGAGCCTGGAAGTATTTCTAAGACACTGATTTTTCCTGTTCTATGTAGATTTCTCACTGGCAAAATGTAAATAGATTTTATAAATGCTGTCAGGCACCGACCATTGACAAACAATCGATCTATTTAAAAAATAAATGAAAATAACTGTTTTTTTTTTTTTTTTTTTTTGGCAAATTAGTAAAATGACCGTTTGATTTAAAATCATTTGAAAATATTTTGAAATAGATTAATGATAATAATTTATTTACATGTGAAAAATTAGACTTTGTGGCGTAGGGATGTGATTGAGTGGTTTTGTGTGCAATTATTTCCCATTATTTCGGCAGTGAAAATCTGCAAGTATTTCATTATGTTGTTTGATTTACACATTATAACAAAACTAAGAATATGACGGATAAATTTATAGCTGGCTGTTTAACGTCCAGTGGCAACTATTAGATGTATTATTAGGAGGACATTTAAAATGTTATAAATATGAACCAGGACATCCTTTGTTATGCAAACATTAGTATCACGGCACAAGCGATGACCTATAGACCCTGTGTCGCATATGTATATTTAGGGTTGCTCCGAATAAAGGGGATATAGATACAGGAAAATAAAGTAAAAAATATAAAATAAGAATAGAGTTAAACGGGCAAAATAAATAATAGAGGAAAATGGTCTTAGAAAATTTAAGAATAGAGGGAAACGGTCTACTTTTTGTTGTTGTTAGAAAATATAAAAATGAAGACGCTCAATTATAATTTCACTTAAGAATTAGAAATTTTTCATTTGCCGGACGCGCTCTTTTTTGATGATTGTTTAAAATCAAGTGCATTTGTAGTAAAAATAAAACACTATCGTTTGTACATAGGTAAGGATTTATGTTTGGTGTTGATGAGGCACATAACGGGTAATTGTTTTTATTTGAAATTTCTCAAATATTTGATTTTTTTCGACTGATTTGATAAATGAATAAAAATATATCTATAATCTTAAAAAAAAAGTTTAATTACGATATGTAGATGAAACTGTTATTCAGTCGAATGTTTAAATACATGCGATAAAAGATAATATATAAATATGATTAACAAACTTTTTGAACAAAAGGCAAACCTTAAGACCCCGAATATACTTTTGTAAGAACATTAGATTAATTCCGAATTCCATCTAAAATACATTGTTCATTTAGGTCAATAGCATGTTAATACCTTAGGCTATTTTCAAAAATGTTGACTGAAAACCCTGCAGACCGCAGTTTACCCGCACATTCACCAAGTACATATTTCCACGGCTAACAAAATTCACGTATCTTTTAATTTGTTTAAATTTATTTCAGTGTTTATTTTTCAAACTGTTTATGTAAATAATTTTGGATCAACATCGAGTCAGATTAAATTATAATTTATCAAATGATTAATTAAAACTGAAATATGCATCCAATCTAAATGTTACGCCTATGATCACCTTTATAAAAAGATTTAACAGAACACAATTCATGTTTTATATATTTAAAAAAATATATATATACGCTAAACGAAACTATGTACGCCAAGAAACGATGTACGCTAAACGATACGATATATGCTAAACGAAACGATGTACGCTAAACGATACGATATACGCTAAACGAAAAGATTTACGCAAAACCATACGATGTACGATAAAAGGGTGCTTATGTTGTCGTTTATGGTATGGTTTATGGTACATGGTTTCGTTCGTACATCATTCGTTCAGCGTTCGTACAACGTTCGGTCAGCGTTTCGTTTGCATTCGTACACCGTTCGGGAATCGTACGTACATCGTTCGGGCATCGTCCGTACATGAATCGGGCATCGTTCGTATTGTTAACTTTTACGTTACACGGACTGTACCAGCTTAAAATTTAAAAAAAGTAAAATAATATGTAAAGTATTTTAACTATTCGCTGCAATTTTTATACATTTTTCATAACTTTCTTTTCACCTGTTTAACACACGTTGTTGTTAAGATGATTAAATCATAAATATGATTCGCTTGTTATATACTATAAGATATGTGTTATCTATCTAATTAAGTTTTGTTCCATTTGCAATGGAGACAAGGTTTTAAGAATTATTACACACCGAGCTATGTGCTAGAGTAGAAAGCGCATCGTTTTTAGAAATTAAAAAAACAAATCCAGTTCATTTCAACTTAACGTTTACACTAGTACAAACGGAAAATAGCTTCTCCTTTTCGATTGTTGATCTTATTTGGTGACTTGCATTAGTTAATTTATTTAACGTATACGATGTCTACACATTGATTTATATTTACGATTGATGTCCTTGTACCAATGATAAAACTTTAGTAAAAGATTTGACAAGTTTGTGATTTCGAAAACCCTGGTGTAATAATTTTTCAATTGTACAGAGATTTATTTCGTAAAAGGGAAGTGTTTATTATTGAGAACAAATATTTGTCATCCAAATCACAAAAAATGTCATTAAATATTTGTTCCAGATGTTGTTTTGAATTGTCTTTCTTGATTTTATTCATCAATTGTAATTTTTAATAATACAGAAAAAGGGTCCACATTAAGTGGTGCACAGTAATTCCCCATTGGAATTCTGATAACATGGTGATATATAGTATCTTCATAGCGAACAAACATGTTATCTATTAAAAATTCAAGTGCAGTAATCATGTCAATGCAGTTCCAATCAGCATAGTTCTTTTGTTTGTTGCTGTATACAATGTTTGGTTTTCGTCTGCTGTTTTGTATAAATGTCAGATCGATTGTTTCTCATTTGAATTGTTTTACATATTTTCATGAAGGGTCATTTTAGATCTCTGTGTTGAGTGGGAGTTGCTCATTATTGAAGGTCGAAAAGTAACCTATAGCTGATATAATAAGACGTAATTTGTTATCGGGTTGATGTTTATTTTATTGGCAATAATTTCTCATGTCTTTATTTCATTCTAGATCGCAGATTCTTAAATAACTAACACGAGTGATTTTTCAATAGATATTTCAATAGGTAAAACTAATGTTGCTTACAATTATAAACATTTATTCGTTAATCTTAAGATTTTCTTCTACAGCTTCTGCGCAGACTAGGCACTTAATATTATGTATTATACCTCAGTTATCATTTTCAATATAAAATACGTACACAATATTTTCAATATTTTTTCAAATTGCAAGCGTTGAACTAATCATGCTAATTGACCGGTCAATAGTTTCCAACTATTTGCCCTCGATAAGAATAAATGACCGCAAGCGTCATTATATTTTGCGGAATTTCAACTACAGCTACGGGATTGGCTAAGGGGTTTTCATACGGGCCCATCGGAGTTTATCTTAATTATAAACGTCGATTTCTGAGTAGATCGAACACAGGCCAAGTTTCATAAGACGACGGGATCTTGGGTCAGTCAGGGCGATTTGCGTCGCTTTTCGATTGAAATCTGGAAGGAATAATTAACAAAAGAAATGACAGATCAATGAATTCGTTGCAATTATTGTTCTGCTGTTTAATTTATTCTGTTGTTTTGATAAAAATAGAGCTTTAAACTTACAATTGAGCGCTTGTTATTGGAATGCATATTTACAATCGGATAATTGTCATCAGTATGTGTTTGTTGTCTCTTGCAAATGTAGAAATAAATTTAGGTCAGCTGTGTCCAGTCCTTGGCATAACTTTGTGTTTGTTGTCTCTGTTGGTAAGATAAAACACTTACTGACTTGATATTCGTAGAAAAGTAAGTTTATTTTCCTTCGGATACAACAAATGCTCTTGGCTACGTCTCATGGCAATAGTTACACCTCGGGGACAATAAACTTACTATTCCATTCATACCCAGTCAATACGCATCAAGTGATATAGTTTTGACATTTATTCTTCTGTCTCATGATATCGTCTTGAAAACAAAGAGTTATGCTATCATTTATTGTTTATTAAAAGTGTGTCTGAATTGTCAATATTTAATAAATGAATTTCATTTTCTTTCCAAAAACAAGTATTGAAAGTTAAGTTAATCAGTTTTAAATCTTTAACTAACCTTCCATGATATTGCCTAATTCCTTATATATTTTCATGAATTTCAAGCAAATATTTATCCTCATACATTAATATACAAATCAGGCTGTTAAACAGTATAAGTATATATATATAACCCCAATATCAATCTTCTTTGCGGACAAATTGTTTTTAAATCTATAAATAGTTATTCATTTTATTGTTAAATCTTGTGTGTGGAGATTTTACACTCATACCTTTTATTGCATACACAATTGCTTTTCTAAATCAGTTAACTTCTTATACTAAACGATTATTATGAAATAGGGCTACTGCAAGTAATATCAGTCTTAAAAGCTGACTGAATCATCTTGTTTTAGATTATCTTCTGACTATTTAAGCTGTTGTTGAGAAGTACAACAGAGTAATGCAAGTGTTCGTAATGCTGCTATAATAGTTTGCATTTTTATTCTGGATTTATATGATTCGAATTCAAAATTATTTTCTTTTACAGTTAAGGAAGATTAAAGTGAACTATTTAAAACGTCGTACAGAAGTAATTAGCTGTTGAGTAAATATCTCATAGCTTCGAAGTTTCAGTACTTTGCTATTTGATAACATTTCATTTATATAAAAGGGGATATACCAGCTTAAAATTAAAAAAAAGTAAAATAATATGTAAAGTATTTTAACTATTCGCTGCAATTTTTATACATTTTTCATAACTTTCTTTTCACCTGTTTAACACACGTTGTTGTTAAGATGATTAAATCATAAATATGATTCGCTTGTTATATACTATATGATATGTGTTATCTATCTAATTAAGTTTTGTTCCATTTGCAATGGAGACAAGGTTTTAAGAATTATTACACACCGAGCTATGTGCTAGAGTAGAAAGCGCATCGTTTTTAGAAATTAAAACACAAATCCAGTTCATTTCAACTTAACGTTTACACTAGTACAAACGGAAAATAGCTTCTCCTTTTCGATTGTTGATCTTATTTGGTGACTTGCATTAGTTAATTTATTTAACGTATACGATGTCTACACATTGATTTATGTTTACGATTGATGTCCTTGTACCAATGATAAAACTTAAGTAAAAGATTTGACAAGTTTGTGATTTCAAAACCCTGGTGTAATAATTTTTCAATTGTAAAGAGATTTATTTCGTAAAAGGGAAGTGTTTATTATTAAGAGCAAATATTTGTCATCCAAATCACAAAAATATCATTAAATATTTGTTCCAGATGTTGTTTTAATTGTCTTTCTTGATTTTATTCATCAATTGTAATTTTAATAATACAGAAAAAGGGTCCACAACAAGTGGTGCACAGTAATTCCCATTGGAATTCTGATAACATGGTGATACATAGTATCTTCATAGCGAACAAACATGTTATCTATTAAAAATTCAAGTGCAGTAATCATGTCAATGCAGTTCCAATCAGCATAGTTCTTTTGTTTGTTGCTGTATACAATGTGTTTGGTTTTCGTTTGCTGTTTTGTATAAATGTCAGATCGATTGTTTCTCATTTGAATTGTTTTACATATTTTCATGAAGGGTAATTTTAGATCTCTGTGTTGAGTGGGAGTTGCTCATTATTGAAGGTCGAAAAGTAACCTATAGCTGATATAATAAGACGTAATTGGTTATCGGATTGATGTTAATTTTATTGGCAATAATTTCTCATGTCTTTATTTCATTCTAGATCGCAGATTCTTAAATAACTAACAGGAGTGATTTTTCAATAGATATTTCAATAGGTAAAACTAATGTTGCTTACAATTATAAACATTTATTCGTTAATCTTAAGATTTTCTTCTACGGCTTCTGCGCAGACTAGGTACTTAATATTATGTATTATACCTCAGTTATCATTTTCAATATAAAATACGTACACAATATTTTCAATATTTTTCAAATTGCAAGCGTTAAACTAATCATGCTAATTGACCGGTCAATAGTTTCCAACTATTTGCCCTCGATGAGGATAAATGACCGCAAGCGTCATTATATACAGCTACTGGATTGGGTAACGGGTTTTCATTCGGCCCTTTCGGAATTTATCTTAATTATAAACGTCGATTCCTGAGTCGTTCGAACACAAGCCAAGTTTCATTAGACGATATGATCTTGGCTCAGTCAGGGCGATTTGCGTCGCTCTTCGAAGGAGATCTGGAAGGAATAATTAACAAAAGTAATGACAGATCAAATGAAGTCGTTGAAATTGTTGTTCTGCTGTTTAATTTGTTCTGTTGTTTTGATAAAAAAAATAGAGCTTTAAACTTACAATTGCGCGCTTGTTATTGGAATGCATATTTACAACCGGATAATTGTCATCAGTATGTGTCCGTTGTCTCTTGCAAATGTAGAAATGAATTTAGGTCAGCTGTGTCCAGTCCTTGACATAACTTTGTGTCTGTTGTATCTTTCGGTATAATAAAACACTTACTGGTTGGATATTCGAAGAATTGTATGTAGATTTTTCCCTTCGGATACAACAATTGCTCTCGGCTACGTCTCATGGCAATAGTTGCACCTCGGGGACAATAAACTTTCTATTCCACTCATACCTAGTCAATAAGCATCAAGAGATATAGTTATGACATTTATTCTTCTGTCTCATAATATCGTCTTGAAGACCAAAATGTTATGCTATCATTTATTATTTATTAAAAGCGTGTCTGAATTGTCTATATTTAATAAATGAATTTCATTTTTCTTTACAAAAACTAGTATTGGAAGTTAAGTTAATCAGTTATTTAAATCTTTAACTAACCTTCCATGATATTGCCTAATTCCTTATATATTTTTCATGAATTTCAAGCAAACGTTTATCTTCTTAGAATTATATACTACTAGGACTGTTCAACAGTGTAAGTATCGAAAATCTTTGTTCATAGAGTTTGAGGTCGACGGATTGTTTTTGAATCTATAAATAATTATTCATTGTATTGTTAAATCTTGTCATGGGAAGTTAAATATGTAGTCGTATCGGTGGAGATTTTACACTCTTCAATTTTAATGCATACACAATTTCTTTTCTAAATCAGTAAACTTCTTATACTAAACGGTTATTATGAAATTGGGCTACTGCAAGTAACATCAATCTTAAAAGCTGACTGTATCATCTTTTTTTGGATTAAGCTGTTGTCAGTGGGAAAGCCAGTGACATTGAAGAGTTCCTTCCGGTGGTCACGCGGGAAAGGGGACATAATCTAAATATTTCGAGGTGGCGCTGTAACCAGCGTGTAAACAAAAACGAAGCATGTGATTCAGACAATAAAATTATCAAAACGACTTATCGTTCAACAGTAGTTGCGCTTTAATTTTCATCAGAATAGATTTTGTCACACGACTGCCAAAAATATATTAAAATAAGTGCTTCGTTATTGAAATATGATAAATCAAAAGACTACCTCCGTTGATTTCCAAAAAACCGCGGATAATACCCCGTCTGAAAATAACTGACACAATTGCATCCTAAAGTTTTTCATTGGTTGAGATATAAATACATGTGACCCAGAAACATACGGGCACATGACTATGTAAAGAATTCCCCGTCACTTCGAGTCTTGTTTACATAATAATTACTTCAACCAGAGGTCAAAATTCAACATTTTTCTAACGTTTTTGGAGTTATTTCAATGCAAAATGGATTAAATGATGTCAAATTTACCAGTTTGTAACCACGAAATTGATTCAGACAATAAAGTGTGATGATGTTTCCTGGATTTTAAATATATTTTACATAAGAATGTTGATAGGTTGAAGGCTTTACTCCGTCATTTGTTGATTTTTTTCATGTTGATCAGACTCCTCGTATCAATAATTGTCTGCAGTTATTTAATTATGCTGCAGTGTATAACAGATTTATGTAGTACATTGAAACCGTTTATTCTATGAACGAATTTGTCCATATAAATGACTTCAGTTGTCTGGAAGCGTCCCCCTTTTCCCACTTTCAAGAAATTTCAGTTGGTCAAAAAATATTGTCTGAATGAAAAGCTTGCACAAATGCAAAGTGTAAACACCCAGCTAATCTCTGTTTTAAGCCATTTTTTAGTCTAATGATTACAGTCATTCTTTGTTTCTGTAAATATTTACCTGAAATGTGTCAACTTGTCAATTTTAAAAATATTAAAAGTATCAATCAACAAATATTGCCTGCCTTCCACTGTGACATGAAAATCTGACGAGTCATTAATTTTCACTTGATTTTTAGTCTTTGTTCTTGTTGTATAAATAAAACTACTAGGCAAGTGGGAAGTTAATTAACACTCACACATTTGTATATGCCTGTCCTTATCAGGGAACCTGATGTACTATAACCATTCATGTTTAAGTGTGTCTGGGCCCTGGGGCATGGTTAACTCATGAAAAAGAATTGCTTTAATCAAGAATTTGGGAACAAGTATTTGTCATTGAGTTTTCAAAGTGTGTACATGTTCTTAAAGAATTGTTTTGAAAAAGTTGAGCATCTTATCCAGTTTTGTGGCCATTCATCAAATTTGTTTTTCTTCCATATATATATTGTATTTATTTTATCATTAGTTCTGGATTTAGAATTATTATCACATGCTGTTTTATAAGGTCCTTTATACTTAACATATTGGTTTGCAAATTGTTGAAGGCTAAAACAGTAATCTATAATTATCATCCTCTATCAATTGTCAATATGGGTTTCTTTTAAAACAACTTTTCCCAAGGAAAAAACTAAAGTTGAAAAAAATAGTTCAACTCAGATATGCTGCTGCTGAAGAAACTAACATTAACAATGGTATTTTTCAAATATAGCATTCATTACTTACACTATTCCTCCATTGAAAATAAAAAATAATATTTTAAATTGAATGCATCCAAGGGCTTTCCTGGATTAACCTTCAATAGGAATGCTCAATGCCTAGTACATACAAGTCGTAATACACGTGAGCGCTATTTATGACCATTAAGAGCATTAAAAAAAAGCTATATCGCTTCTAACATGTCTAAGGTTTACTTTGAAGATGGCATTTGAATGTCTCACTCTGATTTTGGTGATCCTGTTTTGTTGCATTGATATTAATTTTCGACCAATACATTTTATTCCACACTAATCTTTTTCGAGGTCTATCATGAAATTTTAGGTACTGTAAATTCAGAAAGGATAGCAAAGTTTTTATTACTGCAATAATGTGAGTATTTGAGTATCTAAATAATAAATTGCATTCTGTTACCTTTTAATCTGATTAAAATGCAAATCCTGTGTCAAAGCTTTAATTACAAGAAAACAAAGCTTGGACACAGATCTATAGTTTAATCAGATTCATACCATTCCTATATCTGTGTACTGATTTTTCTGCAAAAGCAATACTTTTCACACATTTTATTCTATTCTTCAAATTTGCAATAATAAAAGCACACAATAATTTGCAAAATCATGTGATTACATATAGGAAAAGGGCACCTAGGCATCGCATTCTTAATACTACACAAGGTGCAGGATCTGCTTACTCTTCCAGACCACCTGAGATCATCTGTATTTTGTTGGTTCAAGTTGCTCAGTTTTCATTTTTCTAATTTGTATATTAGTTTAAACTTTTCATCAAATAATCTGAAAACAGAGATATGTATCTGCTGAAAATAATTTATTTAGGTGCAGGGTCACCACACTTCAAAATCTCTTTGGAAGCAAAACAGTGAAAAGTCATGACATGATAGGCCATTAGAGAGACTTCAAGGATACCTCTGGGAGAAGTGACAATTCTAAAACAACTCCGTTTCAGTCTTTGACACCTAATAAATCATTAAAGTAGACCTTTTATATCTTTGCTCAAATACTACAGTACATACATGTATATGGCTAATATGCTTGCATCTATGAATCTCAGGTTTTTCAATGACATAATGTTTTATTGTATTGCAGCAGCAGCATTGTCTCATGTACATCTACCCCATGTTATCAATATAAAAAGTTTAAGGTGTTTCACTTTGTATATTTAAAAATATAAAATTTTAAGAAAAAAGTTTATTAATAGATAAATAAATACAATTGCATAAAAATAATGTTAAAATGAAACATGTAAATAAAATTTAGATAATTATCAGTAAAAACGCTTCAATCAAATAAACAAAATGTAATACGACTTAAGACTTTGGAAGTAAAAAAAACAAACGCATAACAATAAAGTTTAAAATTTAAGAAGCATTATTGTTAAAATGTCCAAGTAAAAGTAAAACAAGTCAAATAATCCTCTGTTCCATAAATCCTCAAAAGGAAATGTTTCCTGCTCTTCTTTATTCCTCATTCCTATTGTTTTCTGTAAATATATAATTTATGCATATGATATTATTAAATGAAAATAATTTCCAACTTCTCTAGAGTTGTCATATGAAATTATAATATATTTTAATTGTCTACTGATTCTTATGTGGTCTAAGAATGAGAAGGTTCACGTTTAATTTAAATTCAATGTTTCTAATTTCACTAATGTAAAACTAATCAGATGTGAAACAATTGCCAATGAGACAACTATCCCAAAAACTCAAATGGAGTGGATATAAGCAATTTTATGCTACACTAAAGCCTTCAAACATGAGAAAATCCCATAATGTACATACTTAAGATTGTTTTAGATGTTTGTTATCATTTTTTGAAATCGAAATTATTCCTATTTTATTCTTAAATAATCAAAAGTATGTATATAAGCTTCAATAAAATAAACAAAAAAAATTAGATTTTGGTGCAAATAAATAAGTTATTTTAATGACTTTATATGATATGTCTGATAAGAAAAGGTCATAATCATATACAGCAACATATGTTCAAAGAAACTTTTCTATTTTTTATTCATTTACTTCAGTATCTTAAATTCATCACTATAATTAGATATCAATCTTTTTATAGATATTAATATATATTTAAATAAAGTTTAACTTCATATGCAACATTAAATTATCATATCTGTTATTTAAAAGGTAACTTTTCATTCAATCATTCATATCTTCAATTCCTCATAAATGATATTAAATGTAAGTAAACGTCATAATTACAAACACAATATCAGTATGAGAGCAAAATATAAAGTAAATGCACAAGTAAGTCTGCATTCAGGTTGTGAGTTCAAACTCTCCTTGAGCAGGTTATCTGAACTCCAATCAAAATTGATTAGGATTGCTGTAACCAAAGGTCTGTGGTTATCTATGAGCATTTAGGCATCCACCTCCAATAAAACCTGGCCACAACACCTAGCCAATACACCTTTCCACTCTCCTGTCAATCATCAGTAAATTGACCAATCACATGTGGTAAATTTACCACATGTGTAAACATTTGATAGCAGCACGTGTTGTCGGCCATAACCTCAAACATTCTTATCTAAACAGTTAATTTGATCTAACATTTCTTGAAATTTTCACAATTAAATCGTCCAGAATATTGTTTTTGGGAAAGGAATCAATGTAAGAGGGTAGAGGAAGATCCAGTTGTCAACTTGAAACAATTTTTTTTTTTTTAATGAATGACAGTTATTAATAAATAAATTAAAAAGGAATATGATGGCAGTGCTTATTGATTTTAAAATATTATTTACATGTTATTTTGAAAATAAAAAGAAAATATATTCTGAAACACGAGATTTGAATTGGTGAACAAATTGAGTTGAAATTTATATTTGTTTTCATTAATTTAAAAGATTTATACTATAAAATATGCAAGTTAGTATGTATAATTTCTGGAAATTACAATTATATATCATATAGTAAAGATTCAGCAACAAAAGAATTGACACCTTTCCCATTTCAAATACAAAGAATTATCCTAACTTATTCAAATGTTAAAATCATTCAAATGGTAAATTTACCACATGTGTAAACATTTGATAGCAGCTCGTGTTGTCGGCCATAACCTCGGTCAAACATTCTTATCTAAACAGTTAATTTGATCTAACATTTCTTGAAATTTTCACAATTAAATCGTCCAGAATATTGTTTTGGGAAAGGAATCAATGTAAGAGGGTAGAGGAAGATCAAGTTGTCAACTTGAAACAATTTTTTTTTAATGAATGACAGTTATTAATAAATAAATTAAAAGGAATATGATGGCAGTGCTTATTGATTTTAAAATATTATTTACATGCTATTTTGAAAATAAAAAGAAAATATATTCTGAAACACGAGATTTGAATTGGTGAACAAATTGAGTTGAAATTTATATTTGTTTTCATTAATTTAAAAGATTTATACTATAAAATATGCAAGTTAGTATGTATAATTTCTGGAAATTACAATTATATATCATATAGTAAAGATTCAGCAACAAAAGAATTGACACCTTTCCCATTTCAAATACAAAGAATTATCCCTAACTTATTCAAATGTTAAAATATTTGTACTTGGAAGCAGTTTGAATTGAAAACTTCATGGTATTTATCATCTATTGGATGGACAGATTTTAAAAAAAATCAATTTTCCAGTATAATATTTGTACAAGAACTAGTATTTCATGTTCTTTGACAATCAAATTATTTTAGAGGTAGTGTAAGTTTTCCCACCTTAAAATCAATCTGGAGGAAAAAATATATAGAACCTCATTGGAATGAGATGGAAATTAAAATTACTGATCTGAAAGTCTGCATGGAATGAAATGAAGTAGTAAATTAGATATTTGTAGTCTTTTTGTGTACAAAATGTATAAAAATGAAAGTATTTATGTTTGTACTGCCCTCATCGCTAGCATTTCGTTAAAAGACAGAGGGGAAACTCAAATAATAATAAAAAATTATATTTCAATAGATGCTTCATAAAAAGTAAGATAATGTTTAATTTTGATATGACTTTGGTCTACTGCGGGAGTATTTGCTGATTGTACTTGACCTTTTTCAATTTGTTTTGTATAAATTACAAAAAAGGAGAAGAAGTGAGAAGTATTGGATATATTATTTTCTTAATTTGAAAAAAGGGTGAGTACAATGTGCAAAGATTCCTGTTAAGGACAAGAGTTGTATCTAAATATAAAACAAAGACTAACTACAATGACCACATATTTATGTAAGTAAACAATCAATTAATTTTCTTTTGTTCTTTATATTTTACTTAGTGATAGGAATTTTATTTATCATTACGTTATCTATAGATATAAAAAAAGAAAACCGGTTAAATGTTATTTGATAAACAATCAATAGGTACTGGAGCAAGATGCTTGTTTTACAAGTTGACCCATGCTGTGTTTGTCTACACAGTAAACAAACACACTTATTAGCATTCATTAGACATGCTTAATTAAACCTGTAATTTATCATCATAATTTATCGTATCAATCATGCAATGTAATATTCTATATCTTGTTGTTAAACTACATTTTTGGGGAATGAGGGTAATCCAATAGCTTCAAATTTGCAATATTCTAATTGTTTCTTTTTATTCAGTATAAATGGACATAATTTCTTTAAAATGTCATAAATTTATCTCTCAACCCTTCAGGAGTAACTATTTCATCATACTTTAACACAAAAACAAATATATGAACAAAATATTGCTCTTATTTATATTTGTTATAACAAATTCTTTACTTTGTTATTATTCAATGTTTATAATAATCGCCATTTTGTTGATTAGCTTGACCTAGGATGCTGGGTTGCCATGTGTTGCTAACGGGGGTAGGGGCGTACCAGTAGATAGTGGAAAGGTGTATATACTGAACGTGGCAATAAAAATCAACAATCAATCACATATAATTTGTGTGTGTTTTTTTTTAGCATGGAAGGAGGGGCAGAACTGATACTTTCCTACTGATTAATATTTCATATACCTGAAATCTGTTAAAAATATATTTCATGTTCATATGCACTATTTAACAAAAATAATAGTACTGTTGTTCACATAAACAAGGGTCTGGATGGGGTGTCCTCCATTTCTATATTATTTAATCTTTAAGGTCATTTGTCTCTATTCTTTATACTTTTTGTCCATCTCTTTTCTCAATAAATTAGCACATCATTATTCTCTATTCCTTATTTTTTAGTCATTTTTTCTCTATTCTTTATACTTTTAGCCATAGTTCTCTAATTCTTTATACTTTTAGCCAAAGTTCTCTATTCTGTAAACCCTGTACTAACCGTAAGAAATGATGGGTAGAGGTTTAGGATAAAATTAAACTATAGTTGTTATTTTTTTGCTATATTATGTTTGTTTTTGTTTTTTGTCACACACTAATTGTGTTTAAATAAAAATATAAATATAAAACCATGCATACTAACCTTTTTACTATTCGAGACAACCAAACCCATGATCACAAATGCTTTACACAACCGTAATAATTAAATTAAAATATAAATGCTAACATTGACAGGCCAAAATTCAAGTTTTATTTTAAATTGAAGTCTCACGCTGGGAAAGGGGCGTTTATTTATATGTGGTCTGTGGAAATTTACTGGATTTCAACATCGAAAAGGGGCAAATATATAGCCATATACCGATCTGATCAATAAATTATGTGATGGATATTGTTCATATCTTTCTACTAACCATTAAAAGTAATAATAATAGGATTTTGTGAGCTCATAAACCTGGATCTGTTGAAAAATGGCGTCGATTTATGTGCTTCCTTTTCACAGCCTCAGTTGCAATTTGACACGGAGTGATGGGTAGTTATGCAAATATTTATAATTATATTATATATATATCCCATCATCATAGATACTATTTTTGGTCATTTTATATTTAAATAGCCAATAGGATGCAAATTAGTCAGTTATTTTCAGAAGGGGAAAACACCCGCCATATTTTTATCTTCCAAAACAACAACGTCACTTGCCATTTTCAGATGTTTGTTTCTTGTAAAATAAAATCTCTAAAGAACAAATAGCATGGTCACCTGTAAAACTTAACTTTATAACTAATTGATGATGAAATGATGCAATTTTAATTGTCTTTAAAAATAAATTTCTTGAAATATCACACGTACACGATGTAAACAAATTACCGAGATGGTGCGATACTGTCGCCGTCTATATAAAAATCGCGATTTTCGCCCTTGAATTCTTGTCCGTTACGTCATATGGAAGGAGGCGCAGAACTGACGTGTGGCTTTCCCACTGTGTTGAGAAGAACAACAGAGTAGTGCAAGTGTTCGCAATGCTGTTATAAAATTTTGCATTTTTCTTTATCTATATGATTCTTGATCTATATGATTCGAATTCAAAACTATTCTCTTTTACAGATAAGTAAGATTAAAGTGAACTATTTAAAACATCATACAGAAGTAATTAGCTATTGAGTAAATATCTCATAGTTTCGAAGTTTCAGTACTTTGCTATTTTATAACATTTCATTTATATAAAAGGAGATATACCAGCTTAAAATAAAAAAGTAATATGATACTTAATGTATTGTAACTATTCGCTGCAATTTTATACATTTTTCATAATTTTCTTTTCACCTGTTTAACAAAAGTTGTTGTTAAGATGATTTAATCATAAATATGATTCACTTGTTATATACTATAAGATATGTGTTGTCTATCTAATTAAGTTCTGTTCCATTTGCAATGGAGGCAAGGTTTCAAGAAATATAACACACTGAGCTATGTGCTAGCCTCTGGCCTTTGTTAGTCTTGTATTATTTTTACTTTTAGTTTCTTGTGTATAATTTGGAGTTTAGTATGACGTCCATTATCACTGAACTAGTATATATATTTGTTTAGGGGCCAGCTTAAGGACGCCTCCGGGTGCGGGAATTTCTCGCTGTATTGAAGACCTATTGGTGACCTTCTGTTGTTGTCTGTTCTGTGGTCGGGTTGTTGTCTCTTTGACACATTCCCCATTTCCATTCTCAATTTTATAGAGTAGAAAACGCATCGTGTTTAGAAATAAAAAAAAATCAGTTCATTTCAACTTAACGGTTACAATAGTACAAACAAAAAATAGCTTCTGCTTGTCGATTGTTGATCTTATTTGGTGACTTGAATTAGTTAATTTATTTAACGTATAAGATGTCTACACATTGATTTATATTTACGAATGATGTCCTTGTACCAATGAGAAAACTTTAGTAAAAGAGGTGACAAGTTTGTGATTTCGAAAACCCTGGTGTAATAATTTTTCAATTGTACAGAGATTTATTTCGTAAAAGGGAAGTGTTTATTATTGAGAGCAAATATTTGTCATCCAAATAACTAAAGATGTTAATAAATATTTGTTCTAGATGTTGTTTTGATTTGTCTTTGCTGATTTTATTCATCAATTGTAGTTTTGATAATACAGAAAAAGGGTCCACAATAAGTGGTGCACAGTAATTCCCCATTGGAATTCTGATAACATGGTGATATATAGTATCTCCATAGCGAACAAACATGTTATCTATTAAAAATGCAAGTGCAGTAATCATGTCAAAGCAAGTCCAGTCAGCATAGTTCTTTTGTTTGTTGTGACTAAAAACTGACCTAAAAGAGTTTGAACATATATATTCGCATTCTGACTGTTGAAGTGTCCATTTTATTAGGTATGTGCTTTTTTCTTAAAAAGATTATGAGGCAAAGCGGTATATATGATAGAAAAAAATTATAAAGTTTAAACAGATTCGAAAGCAACAATAGGAACATGCTATTTACCAAGTACTTTTAACGAGTTTTTGACACTTCAAAAGCAATAAAACCACCCTTTTTTGTCGGCTTTTTTTAAGAACAAAAATTATTACCAGGTTTTTTATTGTACCCAGAAATAAACAACTGAGTGAATTACAATCATGGACCCATACAATGAACGGGGATAGTGTTGAAGTCACAGTAGAAGACGATGGGACATTTTTGGACAAGCTAGGATGGCGACGGAGTTTCCTGCTCTTTATGATTGATTTGGTTTTTTTAAGAGTAACATATACAACGGGTTCATTCAGTATTTGTTATTTATTAAGTCAAAACAGCTGGTGTTGTGAAAAAATATTTTGACAATCCTTTGACACTGACTTAGAAAGTTTCGTAAAAAAGGATCGGAATGAATATCCCTGTGTTTGTTATTAATTGCTATTAATACTAACTGTCAATAATTATTTCACATATTTGAGGATTGTTACTATAGGATGTGTCTCGTTTTACATTGTTTTCTTTATCTTGCCTTGCAGGAGGCTTCAAGACTCCATGAAAACGCTTGTAAATTCCTGACATTTTACAGATGTTAACTGAAATAACATTCCCGAATTCGACGATTTCGTCACTCTGCAGTTTTTAACTGTGTTTAGTTATATAAACTGATAGAATTTAAATGGAACATTTTTTGGGTAACCCTTAAATTCCAATTGATTCTTTTGAAATTCTGCAAACGTCGGAATATTTCTCAAGATTGAATCTTTTACCTGTTTACCGAATATCAATTTTATCATATGGGCAATTCAAAGGTGAATATTTGTTTACGTCACAAGAAGAGTGTTTATCCTAGGTCAGGGTCTATAATTCAGTGATTGTCATTTGTGGCTGTATATAATGTTTGGTTTTCTTCGGCTGTTTTGTACAAAAGTCAGATCGTTGGTTTTCTTGTTTGAATTGTTTTACATATTGTCATGTCGCAGTCACTTGTGGATTTCTGTGCTGAGTGGGAGTTGCTCATTATCGAAGGTCATACAGTAACCTATTGTTGCTATCATTCTACGTTATTTGTCACTTTATTTGCAATCATTTCACATCTCCTTACTTCATTCTATATCTCAGGTTCTTAATTAACTAGCAGGAGTGATTTTTCAATAAATATTTCAATAGGTAAAACTAATGATGTCTCCAATAATTATATATACTCGTTAACCTTAAGATCGTTGACTACGGTTTATTGGCAGACTAAGTCCATAATATCAACTGAAAACGTTTTGACATTTGTTCTTCTGTCCAATAATATCGTATTGTAGGAGTTATGCAGTCATTTTTTGTTTATTAAAAGAGTGTCTTAATTTTCATTCAATATTTAATATATGAAATAAATTATTCCTAACGAAAACTGTTATTGAAAGTAAAGTTAATCAGTTATTTATATATTTTACTAACCTTCCATGATAATGCCTAATGTCTTATATATTTTTCATGAATTTCAAACAAAACATTTATCTTATTACATTAATGTACTATCGTTAGTCTTTATTCATTGATTTTTGTTGATATCAGGAAGAGGACGTTTTTTTTTAATATTTTGTGTGTTTGTTCATGTTGTACAGGATTGACAAATGTTTATATACAAGTTAGTTATAACTTTGTATTTAAACCAACTTAAACTATACCACTTTTACTATGAAATTTCGTAAAAAAATAAAACTTAGAACGGAAAGTTCATATGCACTACATTTTTTTTTTCAAAGGTCAAAATATAGATCTAAGCGGCATATTTTCAACATTTGCATTCATCTAACTTTTAAACTTTTACCAAAATTCTGTACTACCCCTCAATTCACTTTGGGTCTTCCTTAGATTTCAATTTGGCCGCTATCCATGTGTATTTATACTGGTGAAATTTCAAGTTGTGTCTTTATGAGCTGAAAAATAGAGCTTATATCTAGGAACCAGTAGGTAAAAAAACAAAATATCTACGAATATTATACGTCTCCTCAAAAGAGGTGTGGTTTGTGAAACAGTCGAATTTACAAAGTGCAGCCTATAGTAAAAAAAAATTCAATTTTGCTCACGACAATACTTATTCATCAAAACCATAGCCTTAAAGAAATCCCTGCATGTACTCTATCTTTTCTGTTACAGTATATGTACTACCCCCAACCGTGTTTCTGTTTCTAAAGAATTTGAATACAAGATTTTAATTATTTTTAGCTTACCCTATATGCATGTTTTCTGACATTAAATGCCTTTAACCTTTATGCAACTACTCTGATAACAAATTGAAAGCATTTCAAAATACTATTAACGTAAAGTTTAATAGCTAATCATTCTAACATTCAAGATTATATAAAGCATCCAATCCTGCCTCTGTCTCCAGTCCACATCCTACTGTATATAAAAAGAAGATGTGGTATGAGTGCCAATGAGACAGCTCTCCATCCAAGTCACAATGTATAAAAAGTTAACAATTATAGGTAAAAGTACGGCCTTCAACACGGAGCCTTGGCTCACACCGAAAAGCAAGCTATACAGAATTCAAACAGTAAAACCAACGGTCTAATCTATGTATGCCCAATTATCTATAAAAGTTCACAATTTCTGCCTCAAATGGTCAGTTTACAAATCTTATCATCTCTACCATATATTTAACATAATTTGGCTAATATATGTACTGGGAGTGTTTTAACAAAGCCATTTTTGCAAAATGTGTATGTTTGAAGTTACCAGTGTGATATATAAATTCATTCCAAGTTTTATGAAACTGACTGCTAAAATATTTGTTTGCATTACTTCAAAGCAAGGTTATTGTTTTCTATACATAAGACCTTTGTGATAATAAATTCATAGCTTTTACGGGTTAAATTATTTGTTTTATGACCCAGAGAATTTTCTTTATATTTTGCCACTGTGGGCCTCAAATATGCTAAATACTTCTGCATTTTGTGTGAATATGGAATATTAAGTATATTTGTAGGATAGAACACACTGTTAGTAGTTTTATGAAGGTATTTTTGTATCTCTACCTTGTATTTTCTCATGTCGAGGTCCTAGGAAAGCACAGTCAGATCTTACGGCTTACCTATGATTTTCGACTGGACAAAAACACATCAACAACAATGTTCATCCAGGATATACGAGTTTCATTGACTGCATAAAGTAAATATAAGCACTTCTTAACAGTTCAAGGTACATATATGCATACAGATCTTAAGGTAAACTATGCATACTGTAAACTGTGAATTTATGCTGAGTCGTCATATTTAAGGCCCATGGTTTTTTCAATCTTTATGAAATATTTATAAAACTTTATATTTGATTTATTCATTAAAATCTCTAAAGATAAACCATCTTTGGTGAAATTCTACATGTTCACTTTTTCACCCAATATAGGTTGCACTTCTGTAAATACAAACTATGCAATTTCCCATAGGAACTCTTTTTACGGCTAAAACTGTGCCACTTTTACAATGAAGTTTCGTAAAAAAATTATACCCAAAATTGAAAGTTCATATTCCTTCTATTTTTTCAAAGGTCACTATATAGGTCTGTGCGGCATATTATCAACATTTACATGTCTCGAACTTTCAAGAGTTTAAACGTTCACTAAAGTTCTGTACTACCCCTCCATTCACTTTGGGTCTTCCTAAAGATTCAATTTGGACTCTATCCGTGGTTATTTATACTTGTAAAATTCCACAGTTGTGTCTCTATGAGATGAATCATAGCGCTCATATCTGAGAAACCGATAGGTAAACAAAGCAAAATATCTATGAATATTGTATATCTCCCCAAAAGAGGTGTGGTTTGTGAAACAACTTTATTTACAAATTGCAGCCTATACTAACATTTATTCGATTAAAATTTTGCTCACAACAATACTTATTCATCAAAATCATAGCCTTTAAGAAATCATTGCATGTACTCTATCTTATCTGCTACAGTACATGTAATACACCCATCTCTGTTTCTATTTTCAAAGAATTTGAAAACAAGACTTTAATTATTGTCAGCTTACTCTATGTGCATGTTTTCTGACAGTAAAGTTTAAAAGCTAATTATTCAAACATTCAAGGTTTTATGAAGTATCCAATCCTGCATCTGTCTCAAGTCCACATCTTACTGTATGCCCATTTATCTATAAAAGTTCACAATTTCTGCCTCAAATGGTCAGTTTAGAAATCTTGTCACAATAAAATCATCTGTACCATATATCTAACATTATTTGGCTAATATATGAACTAGAAGTGTTTAAACAAAGCCATAGTTTTATGTTTGAAGTTACCAGTTTGATATATACATTCATTACAAGTTTTATGAAACTGACGGGAAATCTGTTTTTGCATTACTTCAAAGCAAGGTTATTGATTTCTATACAAAAGACCTTTATAATAATAAAATCATAGCCTTTACAGATTAATTTATCTGTTTTATGACCAAGGCGTTAGAGTATTTTCTCTGTATTTAGCCCAGGTGGGGAGGGAGGTTTTTGGGGCTTAAATTTGCTAAATAATTCTATTTTGTTCTGTGAATATGGAATATTAAGTATATATGTAGGAAAGAACACACTATTAGTAGTTTTATGAAGTTATCTTATGCCGAAGTCGCAAAAAAGAACAGTCAAATCTTACGGTATCTTACGGCTTACCTTATGGGTTTTCGACTGGACAAAACTCCTCAACAAGAATGTTCATCCAGGAACTATGAGTTTCAATTTCAATGACTGCGAAGAGTTAATGTAAGCACTTCTTAACAATTCAAAGTACATATATGCATATATTATGAATTTACTTTGCATACAGAGCTTTAGGCAAACTATGCATACTGTAAACTATGTAATTATGCTGAGTCATTATAATTAAGGCCCAGATTTACTCAATCTTCATGAAATATGCAACTTTATATTTGATTTTAAACTTATACAATTCTGTACAACCCGTCCTTTAACTTTGGGTCGTCCACAAAATTCAATTTGGCCACTATCCATTTGTATTTTTACTGGTAAAATTCCAAAGTTGTGTTTCTTTTATATGAAACATAGAGCTCATATCTGGGCATGTTTGCAAATAAGTACAGTAATTTACAGAATTCATCATTCTGAATTTATGTCTTTTTTTTAAGGTACCAAATTACAACTTCTACATTGTACCACATGACACAATGGGAACGTAAATCTTGCAAAATTGAAAAGGAAAACCCTTTATCTTTACGTATCATAAAACCAAGTCTTGATAATGTGGTAAGGGACGTTTTTAATTCAATGTTAAAGTCCTCATTGTCAGGTGATAAACAACAAGATAAAGCGATGATATCTTTCAAAATGATGTGCTGTCTTTTAGTCCCCCTGATTGTAGCTCCACTGTGCAGGTTGTGTATTGTGTTTTTTTACTTTACAACATATTGTCCAGGTAGAATTTGGGCGTTTGACAATCACGAATATTAGTTTCACCGGCTCCAATCATCCATAAAACTGATAAAGCTACCGTTTAAAATCTAGTCCTGGGCTGGTTGATGGCTTGGTTATTTGTTTAATTTTCTTTTTTAGATTTTAGACATCTTTTCTAAAGCAGTACTGTTATTCCTTATAATCTGATGTGAACAGAGCAGGTTTCCTCTGGTTTGTATTTCGACGTAAATTATCGTATAGAACCTTTGAATAAATGTTTAGTGATATATAGTCTGCGGTGATAAATTCCATCGAGATATCTTATCGGATGAAAGCTGAATATAACTAGAGTGTATATGTACATGTAATATGGACCCTTTTTTTGGCGCGATGTGATAGAAGTGTTCTTTTTTCTGTAGGATAATCAATCAACGAATAACATAAACCTGCAAAAACAGATGGGGAGACGAATTGAAATTGTATTTTAGATTGCCTTTAAACAAGCATTCCAAGAGTGATGTATGACATAACATAACCCCTAATGTTTGTTTAGTTTTATTTCTCAGTCTTTTCAGAAACTGATATGTTCACGCAATTATTTTTGTCAAAGGGGTACAAACTAAAACAATCAACCAATTAGAAAACCAAAACAGTCTTCTACCTCTAATGTCCTGTCTAATGGCATAATTTTATATGAAAGCCATTGGTTAATGCATTAAAGAAATAACTGGCTAATCGGAAAACTGAAATTGTCACGCAAATGTCTTTATCTCAGTCATACTACTGTCAATTGAGGATAAAAACCTGACTAACCTTTCGGGGTACCTGAGTGCAACCTAAGTTTTTGATCGGCTTCCTGTTGCTCAGTGTCTAATTATCCATGTTACGCAGTGGTTTAGTCTAATTGTTTGTCTTTTCTAAGAAAAAAAAATACTGCAAACATGACAAATCTCATTATTATCTGTAAATTTTATTAACAAGACTATATAACAATAGTTATCAAAGGTACCAGGATTATAATTTTAATACGCCAGACGCGCGTTTCGTCTACATAAGACTCATCAGTGAAGCTCAGATCAAAATAGTTATAAAGCCAAACAAGTACAAAGTGGAAGAGCATTGAGGACCCAAAATTCCAAAAGTTGTGCCAAATACGGCTAAGGTAATCTATTCCTGGGATAAGAAAATCCTTAGTTTTTCGAAAAATTCAAAGTTTTGTAACAGGAAATTTATAAAAATGACCATATAATTGATATTCATGTCAACACCGAAGTGCTGACTACTGAGCTGGTGATACCCTCGGGGACGAAACGTCTACCAGCAGTGGCATCGACCCAGTGGTGTAAATATTTATCAAAGGTACCAGGATTATACTTTAATACGCCAGACGCGCGTTTCGTCTACATAAGATTCACTAGTGACGCTCAGATCAAAATAGTTATAAAGCCAAACAAAACAAAGTGGAAGAGCATTGAGGACCCAAAATTCCAAAAGTTGTGCCAAATACGGCTAAGGTAATCTATTCCTGGGATAAGAAAATCCTTAGTTTT
Source organism: Mytilus coruscus (assembly GCA_017311375.1). NCBI lineage: Eukaryota > Metazoa > Mollusca > Bivalvia > Mytilida > Mytilidae > Mytilus > Mytilus coruscus. Next base: position 83,426 of record JAASAO010000326.1, read on the forward strand.
CGAAAAATTCAAAGTTTTGTAACAGGAAAGGAGTATGGCCACGAATTGCCGATATTGGCCCTGTGAGGTGACAAAAAAATAAAAAAGAAATAAGGTGGATCTTTTTTAGCTTAAACATATCTATGTTTATCGTTATAACAATTATAGTATAAAACCATATTTTTGTGACGTCATTAATGTGACGTTATACCCGGAATCGAACCGGAACGCTCAAAATGTCCAAATTCTTAAAGAATTTCACACTTCCTGGTTTAAATTCGCTAAGTCTTTTAATCTTATTTTAATTGTTTGACATTTTGACTCAGTTTGCAACAATATTCAGCGTGGTCGAGGCCTGTGGCCACATCAAAATCTAACTTTGCTAACAAGCAAATCCTGATTCAACGCCGCCATTTCCGACGTAGGATACATTCTGTGACGAATTAACTGTATCAAGAACTGGTACAATTGCTATAAACGTTATAAATAGAAATAAATCATGAATGCTATGATTATATTTTTATTTATTTATTACAAGCTAAAAGAAGAAAATGGAATAGCAAGTCTTTGTTTTTAGCGAAGCTTCGTTAACCGCCGACCCGGCGAGGGTTTTAAACACAGATGTGATAGATACGTCCTCATAACTGTTTGTATTAGAAAAAGAAAATTGGTGGAAATAAATATAGTGAATTTGTAAATTATTTTAAAGTTCATTTCCACGTTATATGAAGTGCTTTCTTTCACGTCCGCATTTTCTATCGAGTATGGCATGCCAAGTTAATATTTTAAATAATTACTACGGATGGGGAAAACAAATTACAGAACTATGAACAATACCATATACATTGAAAATCGTAGGACATAAGATGTAAGAAATCACGTGAGAATTGTTATATCATATTGCACAGTGGTTGAATAAGCTTTTCAATATATTTTTCATAAAAATAAAATTACGAGGCCATGAGAGGGCATGGTGTATACTGTCCGTGACATTCAACCAGAACAAATATTTGTTTGCAATGAAAACTGAAGTAAATTTAAGATGAAACAAAACTATGTTATAGCTTGGGTAACTTCAAATAAATATCTGATATTCACGCGGAATAGCGTTCATAATTGGTCAGAATGCATACAAGGAATAATTGTTTATTTTGTCCCTTTTTGGTGGTCTCTTTTAAATTTGGGTGAGACTGCTACAAGCGACCAACAAAAATGGCTGCTTATTATGCATAAATTATCTATGAGATATCTTCATATTTCTGATTTTTTCTTCGGTTTTGTGGTGGCCTGAGGTTCGTGTTCAATCTGTAGTTACCTGTTTTATATTTTGTTATTGTTTTTCCTTTTGTTGCCTCTATATGTTCATGGTGTTGTATGATTTTATTGGTCTTATGATTCTTTATTACGCCCTCTCCTTTTCTCTTATTTTCAATAAAAACACATGCAATTTCTTGTTTCCTGTTTGAAATAAATTCTCTAAATTGCTGTCCGTCATAAATATGCATGAAGTATTTGCCACTGGACGTTCGTCAAACAAATATCAATCATATCTCCTCTAAAGTTAAAGTACAATAATGAATTTAAACATAATTAAATAAATGATTTTTAAATCGTTTGAGCAGATATTTAGGCGCGTCTATTATTTCACTTTTTGGGAAAAAAGAAAATAAAAGAATATTGGATATCAAAGAAACACACCATTTTACTAAAATGAGTTGTTTGTCTCATAATGATGGATGACTGTTAAACGTCCAGCGCAAGTTAAATGCATATTCCGGACGAGAACATGTTAATTTGCGCACATTGGCTGTATACTCTGATATCTACGGAATACAAGACATAACCTGGACATCACACATGGAGTCCAGAATTGAGGAGCTTCTCTTGAAGATGCAGCATGCCATAGACGAAAGTGACAGTGAGCAATGTGTAGTTGAAGAATAGAATATTAATTTTATCATTGTTAGGTAACTGTCACATTGGCGTTTATCTGAGAAATAGTTCACAGTATATTAATTATAGTTATAGATAATACATTACTTGAATGGACGCAGCTTACATACACTTATATTGTTACAATCAACGCCAAATTAAAAAAATTGATATTCATGGATTTCTATTAGTTTTAAAATGAATTCATGCACGTCATTTGGTATCTGGTTGAAAGTTGTCTTCTTTGCAATAATATCACATCTTCTCATTTTCATACGGATTGAGGTATGAATCTGTTCAATTTGACCAAATGATAATAAGAATAATAACAAAGTACACTCGAACTTTTTTCGAGATAAGAATGATAGTTGTATGTGGAATACCGGAACACTTTAACCACGAGCAAGACGAGTTAAGATTACAAGATAAAACTAATTAAGAATAAATTGACAATGTTGAAAACCTTAAAACAGTATTTCAGTTTAAAACTTAAAGGGCATTAGCTGTCGATCATATTCACTGATTAGACCCAAATTTCATATTTGACTCATAACATACTAAAACGTACATCCAAATTAAAAAAGCATAAAATAAACAATTTACGATGCATAGAGTCGATAGTATGAATCAGCATTTCGTGTGTATTTTAGTCTAGACGCCATCTAATTAACCATCGAGGCGACCTTTCGAAGACTGCCGACGGTCATATAACTCGATATAAACATAAACATAGATATAGATAGATAGCGAACTCGTGCAATTGGATTTTTCTAGGTCTGTTTGATTTCATATTATAGGTTAAAACGATATGTTAATAATCGTTTTTACCGGTATAAGAATGAGTTTTTGTAGATCGAATCAGTCAACCAAATGGTTTCCCCTTGTTTCACTTCCAATGTTGACATTCTTTTCCTTTAATTGCTGAACACGCCTAGTTCATGCATAACCCATCTCTAGCTAAGGTGTTCAATTGAAGTTCACATGAATACGGATTTAATGAGGTCGAATTATCCACTTGCAAATGAATAATTCATTAGCGATGTTTTTTTGCTTATTTTGACAAAACTGAAGCAAACTGGCTGCTAAAAGCGAATGATTAGTTCACTATTCACTTTCATTAATGACTGAACAAAAATATCTTTTTTCTGCATCTCGTAGCTAATGCCATTTAACGAGAACACGAATCATAAAATAATAAAAGTATTTGTTCTTTTAAAATGTAATTGATAGAAACATGCAAAAGTCGGATAGATGTAATTGAATATAGCTTAATTGCTAAATGAAATCGTCCACAATGGATAACTGAGAATGAGTATTCTATCAAATTTTTGAGGTTTTTAAACTAGGCAGTGGCTATTTTGCCGGCGCCGGCAAAAAAGAAAATATACTATTTTGTCATCTTTGATTAAAATATCTGAATTAAAACGAGCAAAATAGCATATTTCAATAGCAAGGGCTATTTTGCAGGCGCCAGCAATATAGTGAATTTGTTATTTTGCCGGTTCTTTGTAAAGAGTGAATTTTAATATTAACTTTTTTGAGATACATATAATCGTTTAAAACAAGTGAAAATAAAAATTTGTAAAAAGAATAAAATAAAACTAGTTGAAATTACTTCTAAAATCAGTCTAATGCTACATGTATGCATAAGAATAAAATCTCAGATTTTTAAACTATGCTGTAAAAACAAATGAAAGATAAAAATCTCAGAGCATATAGATTTGATAAAAACGTTATACAGTCTAAAAAATCAATCACATAGCTTCAAAATCAAAAATGTTTAAATTAAATTTGCTTTTGAAATTAAAGTCAGTTTTGAATGGCATATCTGTAAACAAAATCGTTTTTACTGGCATGCTGGCTTCCGCTTACAGAGAGTTGACAAACTAGCATATTTTCAATTTTGGCGGCGGCAAAATAGCTACTGCCTTTAAACTATAATTACTTTGTCTAGCAAAAGAGTTCTTTGAAAATATGTAAGGGATTCATTGAACCATTTGAATGAATTATATTTCAATTTTTACAGGTGACTACATATTTCATGCGCTTTAGATACAAGTATTTAATGAAACAATCGTTCATTCAAATGTTTAATTCTGAATGTTGATTTGAGAGTAAATATAAAAACAAGATGTGGTATGATTGTCAATGAGACAACTCTCCTCAAGAGACCAAATGACACAGAAATTAACTATAGGTCACTGTACGGCCTTCAATAATGAGCAAAGCCCATACCGCATAGTCAGCTATAAGGCCCCAAATGACAAATGTAAAACAATTCAGACGAGAAAACTAACGGCCTAATTTAGGTACAAAACAATGAACGAAAAACAAATATGTAACACAGCAAGCATGTAATCCTTCGGAATGAGAATGATGTTTATGAGTGCATGTGTGGTTCTGATGTCTGATGACTTTTGTACAATTATAATATGTTCTATGATTATGAAGTACATTTAATGCTATGTACTGTCTATACACATTGTTTTCTTTATTTGTGTTTTCATCCTTTACTTCTTTACTAGAAAATAAATTTTCTGTGTTTAAGTGAATCACGGGTTTTCTTTCCATATACAAATAAGATGCTGTGGTGTGATCAACTATCCTCATACATTTTACGACTGCACATTGCTCGCCAATATATTTTACAGCTTTCAATTTAAATTCCTTCTGCCCAATAGAAGACATTCATTGCTTATGTTTTAAAATCATTTATGACTTTTAATTTAATCTATGCTATAGAATTATGTTTGTTTACATGGTCTCTGTAATTTCTATTTCGTGAATAACAATGCAGAAAACGAGTATATGGGCCACTTATACAAAATTTAATTGAAGCGCTTATGTGCAGCTTAAACCTTAATATTAATAAGTTTCTGTTAATAAAGTAAAAACAAAACAATAAATATGGACGAGATTCAATGAATATTTTGTTAAAAATTCTTGTGGTGAAATGATTTTAAAGTTACTAGAACGTTAATGAACAATTTTAACGTTACGCGCAAACGGCTAAAATACCATTGTACCTTGGTCTTTTCTGACGCCCTGGAAAATTATACAAACACAGTTACAAGTCTAATGGTTATCATTTTATGAACTACACTAGTAAGTGATCCTTCTGCAGTAATTTCGTCAATTTCTGAGACAGGGCCGTTTTTAACCCTTCGTGGCCCTACTCCTTTATAAAAATTACCATATAATTGATATTCATGTCAACACCGAAGTGCTGACTACTGGGCTGGTGATACCCTCGGGGACGAAACGTCTACCAGCAGTGGCATTTAAAATACCTAAATGATTAAATCACACATTACAGAATTAATTGTAAAAGCTAAATTCCTTGAATTTATATTTATGTCATTAATTTTCTATTTCTTAGACCCCAAACTCCCATCAGAAATCAAATAAACGAAAGACAACTCAATATAGATGTGTAACATGTTATGTAATGAGTGTATACCAACTTACTCGGATATTGCAGATCATAAGTATTTTATATAGTGCAGAGCAACTTACAATATTAACTTTATACAAATTGTCTACATAAAAGAATTTCCTGGATGTCATAAAGTGAAATAACTTACTTTGCATTAACCATTGCTACATTTAGTAAGTTGAAATACCAAGATTCGAAAATATGAAATCATTGTTCTTTACCGTCAGCAATATTGCACAAGGCCTGCTTTTTGGTCTAACAGGTAAACAGTGTCCATTATATAAACTATTAATTCGTAAATATATGTAGCAAGTCTTGAAACACTTAGAATTTTGCGAAATACGAAGGATGTTCTACCCCAGGAATATATTACCTTAGTTGTATTTGGCAAAACCTTTCGGAATTTTGGGTCCTAAATTCTCTTCAATTTCGTACTTTATTTGGATTTGCCTTTTATTCGAGCGACACTGATGAGACTTTTTTAGACGAAAAGCGCGTCTAGTCTACAAATGTTATCCTGGTATCTATGACGAGTTTAAATTACGATCCACATATTTATTTTTCGTTCCATTGATGATTCTGTCAAGGCTTGTTTTCTCAAATGTGTTCAGTTTATGTTGGCATTGCCCTTTTACAAACAGAACTTAATCTATTGTCTATGATCTGACTAAGAACCAATCCAAGTGAATACTGTTAAAAAAAACTAGAACAAACACCAAATTATATAGATTATATAATGAGGATTTAATAACATTTTCTTTTGACGATATCGGGTCCACATTCTTGGTATTCTGCATCTGTGATCCACATGGATTGAAATGTAGGCAATGAAGCAAGAATTGATCCACCAATCCAGGTGGAATTTTTTTTCTTTCCGAAAGCGCAACTACGTTTGTTATCATGCGTTCTGGAATCAAAGCTTCAAATTCGGTCTGCAAACACTTTTCAAATCCTACAATACATTGAATTTCTATATATTAGTGAAAACCGATTAAATAAACGATTTCATTTCTATAACAATCTGGGTTTTCTTTTAATATACAAAAACAATATGCAGGTTAGCAGTGATTGGCTTTGAAAAGAGTAGGTTTTATTAGCGCCATTTTTTAGAATGTATTAATGACGATTAAATTTGCCATGTATACAGTGTCCGAAATTTGTAAAGTTCCATCCTCCGATATTTAAGTGAGTTCATACTCAAACTCAATCAAAACTGAATGCGACTTATGTATAAAATTGTATAGTGTTTACAGGTTCATGATGATTAATATAAGAAAGACATAATAAATTATACGGCCAACAGAGTAAATAAATGCGTAATATTTTGGACTCTACAAACATATCAAACAAAGTATTGTAGAGGATGTAGACCGGATAGGTATTTTCGAATAAATTCAAACTTCCTTAACAGATTCAGCTCATTCTCTGGACCAAAATCGGCCCAAGTTATTAACTGAAATCCTTTATCGTTGTAATATATTGTCTGAATCTTGGTATATTTGTTAATTGTCTTGCCCACGCTATCTAGAATCAATTTAAAGCACCTTTATGCTTTCGACAGTTTCGTCCGTACGTGAAACCACAAGGGTTTAGGGCATGGACATTTTGTTTTCCTTTTCCCAGTCGTTTAGATTAGATTTTGTTTAATTTCCTTTATTTACACTTATTTTCACTTACCGGATGTGTACATACTCTTGTTCATAGGATCTTACAATAACAGTGGTTTCTACATAAGAACAGGGGCAGCACGTATAAACTACTGTAATTGTAAATCGTATAAAGAGGAGCATGAACAAATTAAATAACTGAAAATACTTTGAAATGTTTAAGAAATCTTAATTTACAAATTTAAACACAAAAATAAGGAAAAGACAAATTAATAATGATCATGCAAAATGCGTCTACTGTAATTTTAATTTGTGAGTAAAATGTATTATAATTCATTAATCACGTTACAATGGTTACCGAATTATTATCTAAGTCAAAATGTAATTTTTAGAAACTTTTAACCTATGACACCTTGAAGGGTTATGCCTTACGGAATTACTGTTCAACGTTCGTCGTATTAATTACCCGGACCATACGCGTATGGTTCAAATACTAACATGGTTTGGAACATCAACAAATAACTTCCTTCTAAATTAATGATGTACTTTAAAACCGAAAACATTTTGAATGGTAACATACTTTTGCGTGTGTTTTGTAAGTTTCTTAGCAATGTACATTGATATATCTGTTGCATATACTCTGCTTAAAATGTCCTGATTCATCTTTTTAATTAAATTTAATTTCATATGAATAAATAGAGATGCATGTTTAATGTTAATGAAATGGCGATCAAACAAAGCAAGCAAGCAATTGAAATGGTCAATATACGGGCTTCAATTATGGACAAATGCCTTACGATATGTCAAACTCTAAACCATTTTAGTTAGGACTGTTAATGTTGTAAATGTATTCACAAGAAATGTTGACCTCCTTCTGTCATTACCTGAGAACATTGAGAACATTGTACAACCGCCAAATATAACTATGTTTACATAATAATGTTGTCTTCAGTTCATGTCCATTGCCATTATTTAGTTGTAAAATAACTTGTGTATACCATTAGATCCAATATTTAAAACAGAACAAAATGTGAACAAGGTTATAAACCCCACATACCACCGAAATATAATTATCACTAGGTTTTTACTGTCATGAGCACAACGACGGGTGCCACATAAGGATCATGATCTGATTACCCTTCCAGAGCACCTGAGATCAGATCCGTTTGGGTTTTTTTTGGTAGGTTCGTGTTGCTCAGTCTTTAGTTTTCTATGTTGTTTTTTGTATACTGTTGTTTTTCTTTTTGTCTTTAGTTGTTTTTTGCCATGGAGTTTTCGTTTTATTTTTCGACTGATGAGTTTGAATGTCTCTTTGGTATCTGTCGTCTCTCTCTCTCTCTCTCTCTCTCTCTCTCTCTCTCTCTCTCTCTCTCTCTCGTCCTCCTGTATAGTACACTTACATTTGATTAGGAGTTTTCGGGTAAAGAATATTCCCGGTTTCTAATATAGCTGTAATTTGTAAACAAAATTTATTGTCATGTCATATTTTTTTTTTTATTTCAGCTCAAATATTGTTCAAGAAAAATAATTCCTTTTATCCTTTTGATTGATATTTAAAGGGTCATAACCACCGACTTGACTCAAACTCCTTAATTGTATATCAAGCATACTAAAGTTCCCTTGCAAAACAAAAAAAAAAACAATGCATGAAATCAGTAAAAAGGTATGAGCAATTCGTGTGCATTTCAGGAATGAACGTGATCTAGTTAACCGTGGAAATGACCTACGCAGAATGCTAATGATCAGGCGATCCGATATTAACAGAACTATATAAACAGACCAGCATAATTTTTAGGTCTGTTTTATTTCATCCATAGTTTAACAAATGAAAATTATCGTTTTACTGTATGCATATGCATATGATTTGTTGTGGTCCAAATCCGTAAACGAACTGGTTCTTCCTAGCGGCTTTGTTATTTCACTTTTCAATTTTGATTTTTTCTTATTATAATTGAACATGCTGAGCACATCCAGAACCCATGTACAACTTAGGGTCAAATTTTAGGTTGCATACATACGGACCGAAATTGTTATCGTGGAATACAATTATATCAACAATGCTTTTGATTCCGTTATGCCAAAATTGACCAAACTGGCAGCTTCTAGCGAATTAAAATTTTAATATAAGCATTAATGTATGCTTCAAACAAAACTATCATAATTTTATTTTTTATCGAAATCATTGCTTATGGCCCTCTAAGAGATCATATATGAACTTAAGCAAGGGATATGGGGTGGAGTTAAAATTTGCAAGGTACAATAATATACAGGACTGCTTATGATTTTCAAAATTGTTATATGTAACTTTTATACCTTATAAAGCAAATTGAACAACCTGCAGATATATATACAATTAAAAAGAATATTTATACATATCGAAAAATAAAATGATAATTTGAGTCATATTGACTAGCTCCTAATGTATCTACGTATTAATGCATCCCTGGCTATCAAATGATTTGGTTTGATCATTCCTGATAAAGGGCATCAGACGTACGAAATTAATAATTGTTATTTTCGTGTGACTTTGGGTTGCCATTTCTTAAAAAAATAAAATGTCAATAAATTGTCTGTAAACATTACAGATTTTGCTCCTTAATTTTTTGTATTATGGATATTAACTTTATATTGCGTACTTGAATTAGCATTACTAAATAATTCATTCTATTGCATGCGTTATATCTAAAACATTGTGTTTTTGCTTTTTTTATTTGTTAAGATTTGAAGCATAAGGCAGTGATGACGTTACACTTAATTTTTTTGGGAGGCTTTTATCACACTAAACAGGAGTTTCAACTATTTATACAGGATAATGAGTTTTTGAACTCAATGAATTGATTGAATTATTTATTGGTGTTAAACGTCACTTTAAACACTATTGTGCTATTTCGTGGCGGTCAGTCTTTATTGGTGGAGGAAGCCTGAATGCCCAGAGAACAACCGACCTTCGGTTAGAAAACTGACACCCTAGTCAGTTAAGATTGGAGTCGAGCGCTCCTGCCACGTGCGGATTCGAACTCACAACATCAGTGTTGACAGGTGAACTCAGAGGAGGATTTGTATCCACAGAAATGTTCAACTTGTCGAAACAACGATCGTCATCCGTTTTAATTTCCTCGAATGGGACATTCACGAATCCGACTAATTAAAAATTGGAACCCTCCTTACCAACAGTTATAAAATTTCAGAAAGTTCATATGATTTATCAACATCCAGTGAGCATTTGGACAAAGTAATTTATTTTCAGTAACCTTCCTCAACATTACAATTTGTTTCCTTCATTTCTCTAACAATTTCAAAATCTCCTGCAATAAATATTCTTGTGAGATATTTAAAGCGCAACACAACCCAAAGTCCATAACACACATGTTTTGTGATGTTACTTTCAGTGAACTTTTATTCAAATCGTAGTTTTGTTTCAGAATGTAAAGTCAAATCTTTTCTGCAGTTGCATACGAAGATGTGACTTAGATTGTAAGTCTTCGAACAGTTCTTTTGATTTTTTGTTGAAAGACAAAAAACTATTGAAGCAATGTGTAAATATGAAGAATTAATAATGGAGAAACTGTAAAAGAAGACGAAACTACAAAGGGGACAATACACAGTGATATTGGGCAACCTAATCCCAATAATAAAACAGGGATTATCTCGGAAGGGGCATGCAGATCCTGCTCCACTAGTGACTCTTGTCCTCTAAATCATTGCAAGTGTATATTTCGTGCCAAGTCGCACTCAGTGATGTCATACTCGAGGAAAAGAGGAAGGGATTATACATTGATGCAATTGTCCATTTGTTTAAATATATTTCATAACGGTCAACACATCATGGGAGCGTCCGTATAAATTCAAAGCGATGACTTTACGACTTGAACCTCTTGGTTTAATAACTTTCTTGTTCGCAGTAACATGGGAAATAAAAGCGTTGAAAAAGTTTTAACTCTGTGAGAAACACACTACATATTCAGATGATAAACAGAAATGGAGTGTTCACAATGGAAGAATTGAAATCATCTCTTTATGTCGTAAAGTGATTTACCAACAGACCCTAATTATCAATTTAAGATATTGGTCCATATAAAGCATTTTTCACTATGTCTGTAATTTGAGAATTGCAAAATATATATGAAAATAGTGAGTTATGCTTATATATTACCAGTGGTTACAAAATCGTGTCCTTTTTCTTGCAGCATAGTCTGCAAATAGGAGGTAAGGTCTCTGCCTATTAAATTTAGTCTCCTAACGGCAGGTTGTATACAATACCCTGTAAAAGAAAATATTACCAATATAGGGTAAAAAGGCCAAGAGTATGTTTAACTATAAGATGATGTTACGGCCTGATTAATTTCCTCCACTTTGAGAAGTATACACAGCAAAAATTGCATACCCGTTTTTCATGCGTAAAACAGGCGTTTTACGTATGTTATAAAACGTACGTAAAACGCATATTGAGGACCACGCATGTAAAACGCCCGTTTGAAACGTATGAATTACGTATGTTAAACACACGTAATACGTGCGTGAACGTAAAACATGCGTTAAATGATTACGTATAACGCCTGTTTTACGGGTAAACGCACGTTAAACGCCTGTTAATTTCTAGAAAATCATGTGTTTTACGTATGTTTTTTTTGTCCTCAACACCCGTTTTACGTATGTTTTTTTTTTGTCCTCAACACCCGTTTTACGTATGTTTTTTTTTGTCTTCAGCACCCGTATTTACATATGTTTTTGGTCTTCAACACCTGTTTGACATGTTTTTTTTTCTTCCACAGCACCCATAATATGCATGGTGTTTTGTTGTTGTCTACACCAGTTTAATGAATGTTTTTTTTGTATGGTATTGTTAATATTTTACCTGTTTAACATGTTTTTTTGTTGTCCACAACACCCAAATACATTATGATTTTTTGGAGTTTTTTTTCTGGTTGGTAATGGATATACCTTAAATACATTATACTTGTCTATTCTAATGTAAACACTAACAATTTGATTTTTTTTTACTTATATATTCAAGTATACATATATAAATTAATGATTATAGCATTATAGTATTTATTTGGAAATCAAAATGACTACATTTAAACTTGATGGTGTTGTCTGTCCTTTTCAAACTTGATTGCCTCCCTTCTAGAACTGTTTTTGGCAAGGCATACATTTACTGTGTGTAACCCCTAATGTTTGTTTAGTTTTATTTCTCAGTCTTTTCAGAAACTGATATGTTCACGCAATTATTTTTGTCAAAGGGTACAAACTAAAACAATCAACCAATTAGAAAACCAAAACAGTCTTCTACCTCTAATGTCCTGTCTAATGGCATAATTTTATATGAAAGCCATTGGTTAATGCATTAAAGAAATAACTGGCTAATCGGAAAACTGAAATTGTCACGCAAATGTCTTTATCTCAGTCATACTACTGTCAATTGAGGATAAAAACCTGACTAACCTTTCGGGGTACCTGAGTGCAACCTAAGTTTTTGATCGGCTTCCTGTTGCTCAGTGTCTAATTATCCATGTTACGCAGTGGTTTAGTCTAATTGTTTGTCTTTTCTAAGAAAAAAAAATACTGCAAACATGACAAATCTCATTATTATCTGTAAATTTTATTAACAAGACTATATAGCAATAGTTATCAAAGGTACCAGGATTATAATTTTAATACGCCAGACGCGCGTTTCGTCTACATAAGACTCATCAGTGAAGCTCAGATCAAAATAGTTATAAAGCCAAACAAGTACAAAGTGGAAGAGCATTGAGGACCCAAAATTCCAAAAAGTTGTGCCAAATACGGCTAAGGTAATCTATTCCTGGGATAAGAAAATCCTTAGTTTTTCGAAAAATTCAAAGTTTTGTAACAGGAAATTTATAAAAATGACCATATAATTGATATTCATGTCAACACCGAAGTGCTGACTACTGAGCTGGTGATACCCTCGGGGACGAAACGTCTACCAGCAGTGGCATCGACCCAGTGGTGTAAATATTTATCAAAGGTACCAGGATTATACTTTAATACGCCAGACGCGCGTTTCGTCTACATAAGATTCACTAGTGACGCTCAGATCAAAATAGTTATAAAGCCAAACAAGTACAAAGTGGAAGAGCATTGAGGACCCAAAATTCCAAAAAGTTGTGCCAAATACGGCTAAGGTAATCTATTCCTGGGATAAGAAAATCCTTAGTTTTCGAAAAATTCAAAGTTTTGTAACAGGAAAGGAGTATGGCCACGAAGTGCCGATATTGGCCCTGTGAGGTGACAAAAAATAAAAGAGAAATAAGGTGGATCCTTTATAGCTAAAACATATCTATGTTTATCGTTATTTGTTATTATAGTATAAAATCATATTTTTATGACGTCATTAATGTGACGTAATACCCGAAATCGAACTGGAACGCTCAAAATGTCCAAATTCTTAAAGAATTTCACACTTCCTGGTTAAAATTCGCATTGGCCACAGGCCTCGACCAAAGTAATTTTATTCTTATTTTGATTGTTTGGCATTTTGACTCAGTTTGCAACAATATTTAGCGTGGTCGAGGCCTGTGGCCACATCAAAATCTAACTTTGCTAACAAGCAAATCCTGATTCAACGCCGCCATTTCCGACGTAGGATACATTCTGTGACGAATTAACTGTATCAAGAACTGGTACAATTGCTATAAACGTTATAAATAGAAATAAATCATGAATGCTATGATTATATTTTTATTTATTTATTACAAGCTAAAAGAAGAAAATGGAATAGCAAGTCTTTGTTTTAGCGAAGCTTCGTTAACCGCCGACCCGGCGAGGGTTTTAAACACAGATGTGATAGATACGTCCTCATAACTGTTTGTATTAGAAAAAGAAAATTGGTGGAAATAAATATAGTGAATTTGTAAATTATTTTAAAGTTCATTTCCACGTTATATGAAGTGCTTTCTTTCACGTCCGCATTTTCTATCGAGTATGGCATGCCAAGTTAATATTTTAAATAATTACTACGGATGGGAAAACAAATTACAGAACTATGAACAATACCATATACATTGAAAATCGTAGGACATAAGATGTAAGAAATCACGTGAGAATTGTTATATCATATTGCACAGTGGTTGAATAAGCTTTTCAATATATTTTTCATAAAAATAAAATTACGAGGCCATGAGAGGGCATGGTGTATACTGTCCGTGACATTCAACCAGAACAAATATTTGTTTGCAATGAAAACTGAAGTAAATTTAAGATGAAACAAAACTATGTTATAGCTTGGGTAACTTCAAATAAATATCTGATATTCACGCGGAATAGCGTTCATAATTGGTCAGAATGCATACAAGGAATAATTGTTTATTTTGTCCCTTTTGGTGGTCTCTTTTAAATTTGGGTGAGACTGCTACAAGCGACCAACAAAATGGCTGCTTATTATGCATAAATTATCTATGAGATATCTTCATATTTCTGATTTTTTTTCGGTTTTGTGGTGGCCCGAGGTTCGTGTTCAATCTGTAGTTACCTGTTTTATATTTTGTTATTGTTTTCCTTTTGTTGCCTCTATATGTTCATGGTGTTGTATGATTTTATTGGTCTTATGATTCTTTATTACGCCCTCTCCTTTTCTCTTATTTTCAATAAAAACACATGCAATTTCTTGTTTCCTGTTTGAAATAAATTCTCTAAATTGCTGTCCGTCATAAATATGCATGAAGTATTTGCCACTGGACGTTCGTCAAACAAATATCAATCATATCTCCTCTAAAGTTAAAGTACAATAATGAATTTAAACATAATTAAATAAATGATTTTTAAATCGTTTGAGCAGATATTTAGGCGCGTCTATTATTTCACTTTTTGGGAAAAAAGAAAATAAAAGAATATTGGATATCAAAGAAACACACCATTTTACTAAAATGAGTTGTTTGTCTCATAATGATGGATGACTGTTAAACGTCCAGCGCAAGTTAAATGCATATTCCGGACGAGAACATGTTAATTTGCGCACATTGGCTGTATACTCTGATATCTACGGAATACAAGACATAACCTGGACATCACACATGGAGTCCAGAATTGAGGAGCTTCTCTTGAAGATGCAGCATGCCATAGACGAAAGTGACAGTGAGCAATGTGTAGTTGAAGAATAGAATATTAATTTTATCATTGTTAGGTAACTGTCACATTGGCGTTTATCTGAGAAATAGTTCACAGTATATTAATTATAGTTATAGATAATACATTACTTGAATGGACGCAGCTTACATACACTTATATTGTTACAATCAACGCCAAATTAAAAAAATTGATATTCATGGATTTCTATTAGTTTTAAAATGAATTCATGCACGTCATTTGGTATCTGGTTGAAAGTTGTCTTCTTTGCAATAATATCACATCTTCTCATTTTCATACGGATTGAGGTATGAATCTGTTCAATTTGACCAAATGATAATAAGAATAATAACAAAGTACACTCGAACTTTTTTCGAGATAAGAATGATAGTTGTATGTGGAATACCGGAACACTTTAACCACGAGCAAGACGAGTTAAGATTACAAGATAAAAACTAATTAAGAATAAATTGACAATGTTGAAAACCTTAAAACAGTATTTCAGTTTAAAACTTAAAGGGCATTAGCTGTCGATCATATTCACTGATTAGACCCAAATTCTCATATTTGACTCATAACATACTAAAACGTACATCCAAATTAAAAAAGCATAAAATAAACAATTTACGATGCATAGAGTCGATAGTATGAATCAGCATTTCGTGTGTATTTTAGTCTAGACGCCATCTAATTAACCATCGAGGCGACCTTTCGAAGACTGCCGACGGTCATATAACTCGATATAAACATAAACATAGATATAGATAGATAGCGAACTCGTGCAATTGGATTTTCTAGGTCTGTTTGATTTCATATTATAGGTTAAAACGATATGTTAATAATCGTTTTACCGGTATAAGAATGAGTTTTGTAGATCGAATCAGTCAACCAAATGGTTTCCCTTGTTTCACTTCCAATGTTGACATTCTTTTCCTTTAATTGCTGAACACGCCTAGTTCATGCATAACCCATCTCTAGCTAAGGTGTTCAATTGAAGTTCACATGAATACGGATTTAATGAGGTCGAATTATCCACTTGCAAATGAATAATTCATTAGCGATGTTTTTGCTTATTTTGACAAAACTGAAGCAAACTGGCTGCTAAAAGCGAATGATTAGTTCACTATTCACTTTCATTAATGACTGAACAAAAATATCTTTTTTCTGCATCTCGTAGCTAATGCCATTTAACGAGAACACGAATCATAAAATAATAAAAGTATTTGTTCTTTTAAAATGTAATTGATAGAAACATGCAAAAGTCGGATAGATGTAATTGAATATAGCTTAATTGCTAAATGAAATCGTCCACAATGGATAACTGAGAATGAGTATTCTATCAAATTTTGAGGTTTTAAACTAGGCAGTGGCTATTTTGCCGGCGCCGGCAAAAAGAAAATATACTATTTTGTCATCTTTGATTAAAATATCTGAATTAAAACGAGCAAAATAGCATATTTCAATAGCAAGGGCTATTTTGCAGGCGCCAGCAATATAGTGAATTTGTTATTTTGCCGGTTCTTTGTAAAGAGTGAATTTTAATATTAACTTTTTGAGATACATATAATCGTTTAAAACAAGTGAAAATAAAAATTTGTAAAAGAATAAAAATAAAACTAGTTGAAATTACTTCTAAAATCAGTCTAATGCTACATGTATGCATAAGAATAAAATCTCAGATTTTTAAACTATGCTGTAAAACAAATGAAAGATAAAATCTCAGAGCATATAGATTTGATAAAAACGTTATACAGTCTAAAATCAATCACATAGCTTCAAAATCAAAAATGTTTAAATTAAATTTGCTTTTGAAATTAAAGTCAGTTTTGAATGGCATATCTGTAAACAAAATCGTTTTACTGGCATGCTGGCTTCCGCTTACAGAGAGTTGACAAACTAGCATATTTTCAATTTTGGCGGCGGCAAAATAGCTACTGCCTTTAAACTATAATTACTTTGTCTAGCAAAAGAGTTCTTTGAAAATATGTAAGGATTCATTGAACCATTTGAATGAATTATATTTCAATTTTACAGGTGACTACATATTTCATGCGCTTTAGATACAAGTATTTAATGAAACAATCGTTCATTCAAATGTTTAATTCTGAATGTTGATTTGAGAGTAAATATAAAAACAAGATGTGGTATGATTGTCAATGAGACAACTCTCCTCAAGAGACCAAATGACACAGAAATTAACTATAGGTCACTGTACGGCCTTCAATAATGAGCAAAGCCCATACCGCATAGTCAGCTATAAGGCCCCAAATGACAAATGTAAAACAATTCAGACGAGAAAACTAACGGCCTAATTTAGGTACAAAACAATGAACGAAAAACAAATATGTAACACAGCAAGCATGTAATCCTTCGGAATGAGAATGATGTTTATGAGTGCATGTGTGGTTCTGATGTCTGATGACTTTTGTACAATTATAATATGTTCTATGATTATGAAGTACATTTAATGCTATGTACTGTCTATACACATTGTTTTCTTTATTTGTGTTTTCATCCTTTACTTCTTTACTAGAAAATAAATTTTCTGTGTTTAAGTGAATCACGGGTTTTCTTTCCATATACAAATAAGATGCTGTGGTGTGATCAACTATCCTCATACATTTTACGACTGCACATTGCTCGCCAATATATTTTACAGCTTTCAATTTAAATTCCTTCTGCCCAATAGAAGACATTCATTGCTTATGTTTTAAAATCATTTATGACTTTTAATTTAATCTATGCTATAGAATTATGTTTGTTTACATGGTCTCTGTAATTTCTATTTCGTGAATAACAATGCAGAAAACGAGTATATGGGCCACTTATACAAAATTTAATTGAAGCGCTTATGTGCAGCTTAAACCTTAATATTAATAAGTTTCTGTTAATAAAGTAAAAACAAAACAATAAATATGGACGAGATTCAATGAATATTTTGTTAAAAAATTCTTGTGGTGAAATGATTTTAAAGTTACTAGAACGTTAATGAACAATTTTAACGTTACGCGCAAACGGCTAAAATACCATTGTACCTTGGTCTTTTCTGACGCCCTGGAAAATTATACAAACACAGTTACAAGTCTAATGGTTATCATTTTATGAACTACACTAGTAAGTGATCCTTCTGCAGTAATTTCGTCAATTTCTGAGACAGGGCCGTTTTTAACCCTTCGTGGCCCTACTCCTTTATAAAATTACCATATAATTGATATTCATGTCAACACCGAAGTGCTGACTACTGGGCTGGTGATACCCTCGGGGACGAAACGTCTACCAGCAGTGGCATTTAAAATACCTAAATGATTAAATCACACATTACAGAATTAATTGTAAAAGCTAAATTCCTTGGAATTTATATTTATGTCATTAATTTTCTATTTCTTAGACCCCAAACTCCCATCAGAAATCAAATAAACGAAAGACAACTCAATATAGATGTGTAACATGTTATGTAATGAGTGTATACCAACTTACTCGGATATTGCAGAACATAAGTATTTTATATAGTGCAGAGCAACTTACAATATTAACTTTATACAAATTGTCTACACAAAAGAATTTCCTGGATGTCATAAAGTGAAATAACTTACTTTGCATTAACCATTGCTACATTTAGTAAGTTGAAATACCAAGATTCGAAAATATGAAATCATTGTTCTTTACCGTCAGCAATATTGCACAAGGCCTGCTTTTTGGTCTAACAGGTAAACAGTGTCCATTATATAAACTATTAATTCGTTAATATATGTAGCAAGTCTTGAAACACTTAGAATTTTGCGAAATACGAAGGATGTTCCACCAAGGAATATATTACCTTAGCTGTATTTGGCAAAACCTTTCGAAATTTTGGGTCCTAAATTCTCTTCAATTTCGTACTTTATTTGGATTTGCTTTTTATTCGAGCGACACTGATGAGACTTTTGTAGACGAAAAGCGCGTCTAGTCTACAAATGTTATCCTGGTATCTATGACGAGTTTAAATTACGATCCACATATTTATTTTCGTT